>PVIY010008091.1:10261-78680 GCA_004026745.1 Myrmecophaga tridactyla | reverse complement strand
ATGGCTACTGGAACACAGCTCTACATTTTCAGGCAGTTCCCTCCAACCTCTCCATTACATCTTGGATAACAAGGTGATATCTACTTAATGCATAAGAATAGCCTCCAGGATAACCTCTCGACTCTGTTTGGAATCTCTCAGCCATTGTCACTTAGTCTCATTTCACTCTTCCCCCTTTTGGTCGAGAAGGTTTTCTCAATCCCTTGATGCTGGGTCTCAGCTCATTCTAGAGTTTTTCTCAATCCCTTGATGCTGAATCTGAGCTCATTTCTGTCCCACATTGCCAGGAAGATCCACACCCCTGGGAGTGATGTCCCATGTAGAGAGGGAGAGGGTGGTGAGTTTGCTTGTTGTGTTGGCTGTAGAGAGAGACCACATCTGAGCAACAAAAGAGGTTCTCTTGGAGGTGACTCTTAGGCCTAATTTTAAGTAGGCGTGACCTATCCCTTGGGGGGTTAAGTTTCATATGAACAAACCCCAAGACTGGGGGCTCAGCCTATAGCTATGGTTGTCCACACTGCTTGTGAGAATATCAAGAATTCAACTTGGGGAAGTTGAGTTTTCCCCCATTCTCACCATTCCCCAAAGGGGACTTTGCAAATACTTTTCCACTCACTGATCAAATCACTCTGGGATTCATCAGGGCATCACCTGGATAAACCAACAAAATCTCATGTCCTATAGAAAGTTCCATGTACCTAAGGTGTTCAACCAACTATCTACATAAGTTATATTAGGAGATGCACCAGTCAAAATATTAATTTGTACCAAATAAACATTTTTTGCTTTAGTCTCACACATAAGTTGAAATTTTAAAATACTAATTACCATCTATTTTCAGCACACTGCAGTAATGACATTCTTTTGTTCTTCCTCATGCAAAAACATTTTTAAAATTTGTACATTTAGTCACTATCATTATACACTCTAGGCATTCCTAGATTATACCATCTCAACCTTTATCATCTATCTTTCTTTGTGATTTCATTTATGCCCCCAGCCCTCCTCCCTCTATCATTCTCACATGCAGCTTCATTCAGTATTTTAACATAATTGTATTACAGTTAGGTCATATTGTGCTGTCCATTTCTGAGTTTTTATATTCAGTCCTATTGCATAGTCTGTATCCCTTCAGCTCCAATTACCCAATATCTTACCCTATTTCTATCTCCTGATTGTCTCTGTTACCAATGCAATATTCCAAGTTTATTCACTAATGTCAGTTCATATCAGTGAGACCATACAGTATTTGTCCTTTTGTTTCTGGCTAATCACACTCCGCATAATGTCCTTAAGGTCCATTCATGTTGTTACATACTTTATAACTTTCTTCTGTCCTACAGCTGCATAATATTCCATCTTATGTACATGCCACAGTTTGTTTAGCCACCTGTCTGTTGATGGACATTTTGGCTGTTTCCATCTCTTGGTAATCGTAAATAATGCTGCTATAAACATTGGCATGCAAATGTCTGTTTGTGTCCTTGCCCTCATGCCCTTTGAATAGAGACAGCATATAGACGGGTCCTGTTTTTTAATCCATTCTGCCAGATGGATTCTGTCTTTTTATTGGGGAGTTTAATCCATTAACATTCAGTGTTAATACTGCACGGGTAGTACTGTCTTCTACTATTTTGCCTTCTGGATTTTATATGTCATATCTAATTTTCCTTCTTTTTACCTTTACTCATAGTCTTCCTTTATACACTCTTCTCCACACCTCTCTCTTCTGTCTTCGTATCTGTCTCTAGTGCTCCCTTAGTATTTCTTGCAGAGCTGGTCTCTTGGTCATAATTTCTCTCAGTGATTTTTTGTCTGAAAATGTTTTAATTTCTCCCTCATTTTTGAAGGACAATTTTGCTGGGTATAGAATTCTTGGTTGGCAGTTTTTCTCTTTTAATAATTTAAATATATCATCCCACTCTCTTCTTGCCTCCATGGTTTCTGCTGAGAGATCTATGCATAGTCTTATTGGGCTTCCCTTGTACATGATGGATTGCTTTTCTCTTGCTGTTTTCAAGATTCTCTCTTTCTCTTTGACCTCTGACATTCTGATCAGTAAATGTCTTGGAGTACGTCTATTTGGATCTATTCTCTTTGGGGTATGCCATACTTCTTGGATCGATCTGTAATTTTAAGTCTTTTGTAAGAGTTGGGAAATTTTCAGTGATAATTTCCTCCATTAGTTTTTCTCCTCCTTTTCCTTTCTCTTCTCCTTCTGGGATACCTACAACACATACATTCATGAGCTTCATGTTGTCTTTCAATTCCTTGTGTCCCTGCTCATATTTTTCCATTTTTTCCTTATATTTTCTTTTTTTTGCTGGATTTCAGTTGTTCTGTCTTCCAGTTCACTAATCCTATGTTTTGTCTCTCGAAATCTACCATTGTAAGTTTCCATTGTTTTTTCCATCTCTTCTACCTTGCCTTTCATTCCCATAAGTTCTGTGATTTGTTTTTTCAGACTTTCGATTTCTTCTTTTTGTTTATTCCTTGCCTTCTTTACATCCTCCCTCAATTCATTGATTTGGTTTTTGATGAGGTTTTCCATGTCTGTTCGTATATTCTGAATTAATTGTTTCAGCTCCTGTATGTCATTTGAATTGTTGATTTGTTCCTTTGACTGGGCCATATCCTCAATTTTCCTAGTGTGATTTGTTATTGTTTGCTGGTGTCTAGACATTTAATTACCTTAATTAGTTTATTCTGGAGATTGCTTTCACTTCTTTTACCTGGGGTTTTCTTGCTGGATGAATTTGTTGTCTGTCTGTTCTTTGACATTCAGTTCAGCTTTATCTGGACCTCTAGATCAAGTTTTGTTTAACAGAGGAGAATTTTTCAGTTCTTGTTTTCTTGTTTCTTGCCCTGCTTGCATGGTGCCTTTTTCCCCACACCCTTAGGAGGGTCTGCTTAGGTATTATAGGCCCCAGCTGGATTTTCCCAGACCAAACTGGCCTCCTATCAGGAGGAAAGAGTCACCTGCATTGGTTTTCCATGAGAGTGAGACCCAGTGGGTTGAAAGACTTTCCTGTGAAGTCTCTGGACTCTGTTTTTCTTATCCTGCCCAGTATGTGGTGCTTGTCTGCCTGCAGGCCCCACCAGCATAAGGTGATGTGGTACCTTTAACTTTGGCAGACTCTTCCTGCTGAGGGCATGGTGGAGACAGAGGAGAGGTTGTAGGCTGGTTTTAATGGCTTCAAATTTCCAAACCCTGGGGGTCTGAATTCCTTGATGGAGGGATTCCACCTTTGTTGGGTTTCACCCCTCCCCTGGGGAAGGCACAGGCTCCAGACAAGCCTCCAAACAAGCTTGCTTCCGCCTATGCCTGGGGCAGTTGCAGCCTGAGGAGCCCTGCTGCTATATCCAAAGGCAGTCAAGCCTTTGGAGAAACACAGCTACAAAAACCTCTGTTTCCTTCTTTTTTTTTTTTCTTTTTCCATCAGCCCTGCCCCCTTGGTGCCGGGGCAAAAATGAGCAACTTCCGCTTTGACTAGGTTTACCTGAGCTGGGGGCCTATTTTCAGTAGTCAGACTTTGTTAATTAATGCGACAATTCGTGTTTGGTTGGGCTCAGCCCCTGCTGCTGGTAAAGTTCCTTTCCTTTCCCCTCTGGGAAGCAGCCTTGGGGGAGGGGCGCTGGTCACCAGGGCTTGGGGAACTCACAGTTCTGGGGGGCTTGCAGCCGGTCCAGCTGATCCAGACTGGGGTATGCTGTGTGTCTGTTCACTGACATGGCCCCAGGAGCTGTTCTGTACTGTTTCTGACTATTTAGTAGTTGTTCTGGAAGATGAACTAAAATGCTCACATTGTTAAGCCGCCATCTTGACCCAGAAGACCAGAATGAGGGCCTTTAATCCTGTGTAGCTTAATATAATGCCTGGATGCATCCTAGAATATATTAAGCAGATAATAGAAAAGTATTGGCAAAGTCCTTTGAAGGATGGGAGAAAAATATGGAACTATTAAACTTAACCATCAAGAAATCCCCTGATACTGTGTCAAATATTAGGGGCACCCAAATCAGTAGGTCAAGTCCTTGATCTTGAGGCATGCTCTTGTGAAGCTTATGTAGGTAGTGAAGAAGTTTAGCCTACCTATAGGTATGTCTAAGAGTTACTTCTGGAGGATCTCTTTTGTTGCTCAAATGTAACCTCACTCTCTCAAAGCCCAAATCTGTAAGTGAAAATTGCCCTCTCCCCTATGTGGGACATGACATGCAGTGGTGAAAGTCTCCCTGAGATGACCCCCAGGTATAAGTCTGGTCTTGGCATTGTGGGATCAACAATTCCATCCTGACCAAAAGGGGGAAAAGAAGTGTAACTATTAAGGTTTCAGTGGCTGAGAGAATTCAAATAGAGTCAAGAGGCTACTCTGGAGGTCACTGTTATGCAAGCTTCAATTAGACATTGCTACCTATCATAACTTGCCAAACCCCAACCAAAACCATTCCAGCCAATCCTAAGAAATACTTAAGGCAATATATAAGATTCTACAAAAGTTCTATGCGCTAGGGGAACTTTTCAGAAACCTACAACCTCCAGATGAGTCTATGGACCAGATAAGTCCTGAAACCTATAGGGCCCACCCTCTCCAGAACATCAGCTAGTTCCATTTCAGTACCCCATATTATTGACAGACCCTTCCAATATGAAAAATTTAGAATGGCCATAGTCCAAATACCCCTAAAAGAGTGGGTAGAAAGATCAAAGGAGATGGTGGAGTTATACAGAGCATTTAACAAATGAATATGTTTGCTGAATCATTAAATTGGTATTTCTTTTAGTCTTCAGTATCTTAGAGCATCTAGAAAAGAACACTAAAACTGTGGAATTGTAACCCATACCAAACTCCAAAATCTGTTCTACAACTAATTGTTGTGTTGTGCTTTGAAATGTATTGCTTTTTTTGTATGTATGGTATTTTTCACAAAAAAGAAAAAAAATTGATTGTGATGATAATAAAAATATTTATTCCTTCCAGCCTCCTATATTCTTTAGCAGCTAGAATGAAAAATATGAGATGATGGTATGGTAGCCCATGATAAAACTCTGGGATCTTTCTTAGAGCAACTTGCAGAAGAGTGGTTTGAAAACTACTGCTTTTTTCTTGCTTTGCTTTGTATATCTGCTATATTATAAGATAAAAAAAAGTTAAAAAATAAATCTTTTGAAAAAATCAATCTCTGTACCAGGGACTTCTTGTGGAACTGGATTTTAGAAAATTTATACAACAAAAATTTAAATTATCAAAGGAGCAGCAAAGAGCTGGGCCACCATACGAAATTGAGGTGAAGCAGTTAATAGTCTTCAATCTGGGATGAAGATGACTAGCAAACTCATAAACAACATAAGTAGATTATAATTGATAATTTTTCCAAATCCAAGCATAATATAAGGTCATTGTGGTATTAAAAATGATATCCATTATTATATATTATATTAATTTTGGAGCCAACTCTCCAAAGCCAGTTGCCAAAAAATTTTCAACAGTGTTTTTATTTACTAAATAGCTATGTTCCATGACTCACATTTCTATCATAAGCCAATCAGCAGATTGGCAGATTGTAGGACATTGTGGGGAAACTCACAAAAATATCTCATATAGCAGGACAAAGTAATGAAATAATTATAGGATACCATAGAGCATTACTGTTTCCCATTTAAGTCATATACAGCTCTTCCTAGCTTAGCCCCTGACAAAGATGAGGAGATAAGCAGGATTTAGTGATTTTCATCATGATTACAACCTTTGGAAATATTTCCAAGAGCATTTGCTTGTATGTCTTGAAAAAAATTGTGAAACACATTCATACACTAGATCTGAAAATGTATGTCTGTTCTTGCCTGGTAAATAATGGGACACTCACAGCCTTTAGGGAATAATGACACTTCATTGGGTATTCTAAATAATGTTTGACTCATGTCCATCTAATTCAATAGATGTCTATGTTGACACTCCAATAGCACATGGTGATATTTATATAAAGAGAGCCCTAAAATGACTCCTTTTACATAACATTCTGGGATACTTACTTCTTTGAGCAGAAATTGAATTGTATGCTTTGTCCGTATTGTACAGAATACTCTCAGTGAGTTCTCTCTAAGACATTTTCTGAAGATTAACTACAGGCAGCTCTGAGATTCGTATAATACAAAAGCAAGCATGAATAAGACAGGTACATTCACAGATAATTCTTAGATTATTGTCTGTAGCTAAACAAGTAAGTCTTGGCAATTGCATGGGACTATTTAGAACCAAATATTCATATCAAGAAAAGGAGGTGGCTCTTTTCTCTCTGTATTGATTCCAGTGGCACTGTAAGAGCAGTGCTTGTTCCTAACTTAACAGGCAACTTGCTCTATACTTAAAAGGTATTTTTAACCTCCCTAACCTTAATCCATTTAAATATATTTTTAATCCTATCTCCAAAAATAACCCTATGCTTAAAAAAAAGAGTCTTTTTCTAAGTTTTTGGCCCTTTATGAGGTATTTGATTATGTGTCCAGAGGTCCTGAAACTTGATATATCTTTCCTAAATTTCTCTTCCTCTTCAGTAGCAAAGAAATCTTAGATAACATCCCTACATGTTTCTTTTAAGCAAAAAATTGGTATCCCTTTCCACAAATATTACCCAATATAATTTTGGACAGGTTTTCATAGTGGTTATAACACTAGATTCTCTCAAGTTCCAAAGAAAAATATTTTTCTTTAACTGTGTATAGAAGGATTGTGTAGATACGTTTCAGGTAAAATCCTATGTGTGTGTTAAAAGAGGGGAACAATTTTTGACATGGCAATTTAATTTGGTTTATGCACTATTAACTTACAAAATAGCATATTCATTTATGTAGGCTTTTTTATAAGGCATTAGAGAAATCAATGAACTGATAATTTCATAGCAAGGCATAGGATTTTTCTTTTCTGCTTTTTTTCTTCCTTTTCTTAGACAGAGATTATTAATCCCCATAAATATTTTTTTTTCATTTTTGGGATACAAATTTCTCTTACAAGTTATCGAGCTGTTTTCATAAAGAAAATTTTAAAGTTAAGTTTTGAGTATTTTTAAAATATCTTGAAATCAGGAAAATTCTTTGAATACTTATATATTTGATTTTGTTACATATATATGAGTGGTTGTTTGAATTTTAATATTTAAGATAATTTTTACTGTGTTTTTTTTTTGCCTTCCCAAGGAGACTACAATCTTTTGACAATGTCCTTCTACACAACTGCTATTTAATTCCACCCTCTATGCATCACTGTCTACTCAGCATTTTCTTCTAGGTGTTTAATAGGAATTTCAGACCTTGCAACCCAAATCTAAAGTTTTGATTCACAAGTTCACCATAAGTCTGATTCTCCCTTTCTATTTTAGTGAAAGCCCACTTCATCTTGGGTCAGAAAAAATATTCACCATCTTGGTCTCTCACATTTAATCCAGCAGCATAAACTGTCAGCTCACCATTCAAAAAATATTCATTATCTTACCACTTTCCACCACCTCCACTTCTATAACTGCCACCCACAAACAGGTCAGTATCCTTCCTCACCTGGATTATTACAATAGTCTCCACACTGGGATTTTACATTTCTCCTTGTGCAACTATGGTTTCTTCTCAACACAGCAGCTAGAGCAATCCTAAGAAGTGTTTGATTCCCATCACTCTCCTGCACAAAACTCTCCAGTGGCTTTCCATCTCATGTAGAGTAACAGCCAACATCCCTACAAAGTCCTATATATTCCTCCCTGCTCTGTCCACCCCTCCTCAGTTCTCTGGCCTCACAATCTGTACTGCTTCTCACCCACTGAGCTCCAGCCACACTAACTTCTGTCCTGTATGTCCAGTCATTTAAGGGTGCTCAATCTCAGGCTTTTGGTGCTTCCTCTTCTATTCTGTAATGTTCTGCCATAAATGTCTACTGGCTCACTTCCTCATTTTCTTTGGGTCTCTTCTCAAATATCATATCAGGGAGATCTTCCCTGACCACACAGTTTAATATAGCACCCTGCCATCACGACCCTGCTCCATGCAAACAGCAGTTTTGTTTTATTCACTTCATACCCTAGTGCCTAGGACAGTAGCTGGCATGAAGGAGCCTTCAATAAGTATTGATTGAATGGCTCTCCTAATGAATATTGCAGTCCTCCAAGTAAATACCAACTGGGAATTAGAGTATACATTTTGGGTTGAAGTAGCCATGTAAAAAGAAAAGGTATTTGAACAACTAACAGTTGTTGAAATAGTGAAGGCCTAGTTTGTCTTTAGAATAACCTCATTTTCAGAGTATTTTAATGAAGATGCATGTGAAAGCAGCAAACTCTTAAAGATTTCTCACTTTAATTTTTAAACCAGAAAAGTTATGTTCATCATTATTCTGCCAAAAGCTTTTTTTATGCCCTTCCTTAGTATTACCATCCACTAATATTTATTGTCCACCTGCTGTGTTTCAACCTTAGTCTGTCAGTATTATTATTCAAGTAGCTTATACTCTGTCTCTAGAGAAACAGTGAAAATTGGATGATTTAAAAAAAGAAGAGGAAAATCTGTGCCCTAATATGGATAATGATCAGAATTATTGCCAAATAGTGTGATTTTAATGTTTCAGAGCTGTCTCTGAAATATTACTGAGGAGCTGTTTTCCTTCTCATAATGCCATCCCTTTTACTTTTAATCATCTCCCTTCTTAAAAGGCTCTCTGCTTTAAAAAAATATATTTTGGCTTTTAACCATATTTAGAGGTATATTTCAGTGTTGTTAAATTACACTCATAATGTTTAGAGCCCACAACCACCATCCATTACCAAAGCATTTCCATCATTCCAAATATGGACTGTGTACATTGCAAGCCTTAGCTTCCCATTTCTTATCCCTACCCCCACCTGGTAACCTGTATTCCAGTTTGAGAGTAGAAATTTGCTTATTGTAATCATTTCATATCGGCGAGCTCATACAAAATTTGTCCTTTTATGTCTGGCTTATTTCACTCAACATGATGCCTTCAAGACTCATCCATGTTGTTGCATGTATCAGGACTTCATTCCTTTTTGTGGCTGCATAATATTCTATGGTATGTATATACCACATTTTATTTATCAAGTCATTGGGTCTGGTCTATTTTTGACAGTAAAAACACTGTTTCACTGTTTGCTTTTATTTCTTTCTTGGTTTCCATTGGGGATCATCTTCTAGTTCCTAGTCTCCTCTGACCTAATCGCTTTATCTCTTAGTCTTTGGACCATTAAAATATTTAATCTTATGATAACCTCCAGTTCAGAGATTTATATAAAGACTCACAAAGGCACTATGATTTTTTTCATTTTTTGTTTCCTGGTCTCTGAATCGTCCAAACAGGGCAAAGTGGTTTCTGCAGTGAAACTGTGCCCACAAATGCCTGACTTCTAAAGCTAAGAGGAGATCATTTGAAACAGGAATTCACAAAATAATAGTAAAGGTAAAATAACGAGCCTAAGAATCTCTTAGGAATACCCATGTGATTTACTGACAATACGTTAACAAATAAACCTACTTACTTTTTTCTGTCTTTATTCTCTTAAAACCCTCTATTCAACATTTGTGCTTAAATTTATAAGCAGGAATTAATCCTTTATGTTCATGATAAAAAATTTTAGGCTTCTGTAAAACTTTTTTACTTAAAAATACACACATGAGAGAATATGATGCCACAAGCAAAATAAGCCCATTGCCTAGAGTAAGATTTTTTTCCTACTTGGGTAAGCAAATATAAAATGTTTATTTGTTCTACTGTAACGATTTTAAGTGCACTAGCATAGTCTTAATTTCCAGATATAGAAGACAATTTTAGGTACTATACATACTACCTATATGATTATAAACTAACATTGGAATTTGACATGTTAACTTGTAGGCACCTTTCTTTAGGCATAGTTATGCTTACTTAGAACAATCAGATTGACTCTATAATTATTAATTTACAAATGAGACTTTTTGGTCCATCCACAAAATTATTTGTAAATTTGTGGTACTATTTGGTGCTTTACTTTGTTCTTACTGGCATTATGTGATATGTTCCAAAGCTAGAAACAAATATGTTTATCATACATTTGAGAGTCTAAAGTTGCTTGAGGCAGTGATGGGAATACTTTTTAAATTTCTGAGCATTTTCTAATATTGCAGACTGAAATATTTTCTGCTCTCAAGCTCCTTTCCAGATCATCCAATGCTAACAACTTTTATCCCTCTGGCTCAGCAGTGCATCAATTTAGAAAAAGGTTAATAAATATTCTTTAAAATGTGGCCTTTGAGATGAGTCTAGGCAAGGGAAAAATAATTTCTGAAATCTTTTCTGTTTTTGTAAATGGTTGAGTGCTATTAGAGAACACACAACTGGAAGTCAGGGCATTTGATTTGATCAGCAGGCCATTTTGCATGAATTTTAAACAAGTCAAGATCTTCACCTACAGGTGAATTCCATCACTTTTTGCATTCTGTCGATGAAGAATAACCTATTTTTGACATTGGGTGGTGTCCTGAGACCGAATTGGAAATTGGAACTAAATAAAAAAATGTTTGTGCCTAGTTACCAAACAGACTTAACTGTGGAAGCTTGAGGATGTAAAGAAAGATGAACTAACTGAACATTTCACTCTGAGAAACTGTGCTATGGTGAAAAAAGCAAGTGCTCTGGAGATAGACAATAAAGGAAGTGTCTAGCCATGAACATTTAGAAGTTTAGAATTTTTGTTATTTTGAGCAAGCCAAATATCACCATTACTATTTAACATCTATGACTACTGCTACTAGAACATTAACTTCTTAAGGTCTCTGGTGTTTATTTTTTTCTCCAAACAGGAAAAACAAATCTTATCTTTAGGGTTGTTGGAAGAATTAGAGTTATTATGATAAAGACTTCAACTTTTAGTAGGAATTCAAAAATTGAGTCATATTATGTGTTAATGGTTGATATTATGACACTTAGAGCTAGTTCTCCAAACTGAAACTACTGAATTTAGTCCAAATAAGGACAGTATGCAAGATTTTTATTTACACAATCACATAACTTTCTAAAATCTAGGTATCCAACCTAGAGTTTGAAGTTACTTCTGATCCTAATATAGTTTCTTAAGAATATCAAAGGGACCATGTGTACATACTTGCTAAAGTATGCTAAAGATTTTTAAAGCCTGTTTTAAAATGAACATACAGAATATGTAAAGTTGAAAGAAATTTATGAAATGGGATTTTGATTAAAACATAGCTTTTCTAGGGGGCATACTTCCTTTCAAACCAGCACAGTAACCAACTAAGTATGCTATATGCATCAATTAATACATAGTAGATTTATTGAGGAGGTTCAATGGTGATATGTCAGTATAAAATGTTTTTAATTTTTCAACTTTGCTGCAACAAATTGATCACTGAACATCTGTGGAGTGCATCTGCCTCAAAGGCATCTCCCTTACCTATATTCCAATCCACTTGTGTCATTTATTTCCAACCACTTTCTATTATTAGAACAGTCACTATTGTCTTCCTACCCATCCCACCCCTGCAGACTTGGAGGTCTGGAACAGAGGTGGGAGGTGGGAGGTTGTGGTTCCCACATCCCTATCGTGTTGGAGGGGGGTTAGGGTAGAGTAAGCAGAAGCCGACTTGGTTGACTTCCTTTGAAAAATGTGGTCTTCTCTTTGCTTAATTTTAATGGCTGGTGCAAACTGCTCACCTTGCTCATTGTGGACTTGATTGGATATGTGGCACCTTGTGGGGGAGAAGACAACTCCCACACAGCTCATGTAGGCATTGGGTGGCCCAGCTGGCAGCCTCAAACTGCACTCCTCTGAAATGTGCACATTTTTGAGCCACAATCTTATGCTCCTGGTAAAGCATGGCTTCATGTGTTATTTACCCTCTGAGGTGAGTTCTTAGATGGAGACACTTATATGTCAAGATATTGAGATAGCACTGTCTTTCTCTCTTCCCTCTCTCTACTATCCTGTAAATTCCAGCCAAACATCTATTTTGAATGTTCTTTTGCCCTGCTCTGGTAACAGAGAATGAACCTTGAAGACATCCTGTTTAATGAAATAAAGTAGACACAAAAAAACAAGTATTGTATGATTTCACTGATATAAAATACCTAAAATAGGGCAGGCCACGGTAGCTCAGCAGGCAGAGTTCTTACCAGCCATGCTAGAGACCTGGGTTCGATTTCCGGTGTCTGCCCATGCAAAAACAAACAAACAAACAAAAACCCTAGAATAATCAAATACATATAGAGAGATGGTAGATTACAGTCTACTAGGGGCCAGGGGTTAAGAGGTATAGGGTGTTATTGCTTAAGGGGTAAAGACTTTCTATTTGAGAAAATGAAAAGATTTGAAAATGGTTAAAATAAGAATTTTGAGTTGTCTATATATTATTGACATATATAGCTGTATATCATATAGTTATACATAAATATACATAAGTATAATATAATACTACAATTAAAAGTTTTAAAATGGACATCGAAATAGAATAAAATGTAGCTCCCAAATTTTCTAGCACCCCAATCTCATGTAGAATCCTCTTTGAGCCTCCTATCTGGTTTTCAGAAGAGAAAACATGTTCCCTACTGAAATGGGAAACAGGCAGAAGGAAATCTTATTTTCATAAATACTGCACTGCTACACTAGCTATAATTTTCTTCTCTTAAGCTTCATTTTATATAAACAGAGGGTGGTGGTGTAATATTATCAAAAAGCCCTAATGAGTAGAGATTCTCTGAATTTAGGATTATCTAAACTTCTCAGCTGTTGGTCTTACTCATTTATTCTGATGCATTTTCTCTAACTCTAGATGTATTTTCGCAAGCTTAATATTCACATACCATTATATTTTAAAGAAAGAATGTTTGTAGTTTTGTAATCAAATTGGAACTGGATTTGAATTTCCATCCTACTTTCTATTCGCTGTATTTTAGGCAAGTTCATTATTTGTTTTGAACCTTAATTTTAACAATTATTAAATGTGACTAATAATAATGTGCTTTTTAAGGTCTTGAAAATATTAGAGGTTGTATATCTTATATAAATAACATGAAAATGTATAGCAAATAAAAGATATACAGTAAAGTTATTATTTTCTCCATTTAGAAGTAAGGGAACTGGGGGTGCAAAGGTAGTTCAGTGGTAGAATTCTCACCTGCCATGCGGGAGACCCTGGCTCGATTCCTGGTCCACGCACTTCCCAAACAAACAAACAAACAAACGAAAAACCAAAAAAACAAAAATTCAGCAAATGGTGCTGCAATGAGATGTTCACATGGAAAAAGAATGAAATGTGACCCCTGCCATACAACATACCACAAAAAAAAAAAAAAAAGAAAAAGGGTTAGGGAAATGATGATACTAGAGATTATGTAACTTTCTCAAGATTGTTGCAAGTAACAGACCACATTTGAATTCAGATCTGTCTGATGCTAATCCTATGAGTTTTCCCATGACACCTCCACATCTATATTAGCTACTTAAATCATAAAAGGAATTAATCATTTCACTTATTTCCTTTAAACGCACAATAGTAACTTCAAATTGAAAATGAATTTTTCCATTTATTTCTAATAGATATTTAGGACAATTTTCAAATATACAGTGCCATGACCCAATTTAGAAGCAATGAAAACGATATGGCAAAAACAAACAAACAAAAGGCACAAAGATCAAGGTAAATTAAACTCAGGAATGAGGTGAAAACACAGAACAAATTCATAAAGTTAAGGCCTATCTATTCGATAATGGTGGGTCGCCAAATTTTTTTTAATATCTCTAACAGAAAATTCCCATAGAAAAATCACAGTCAGTTATACACGTCAGGATCCAAAAGATAAGCACCAATTGTCTGGGTAGAACATAACAATGTATTGATCCTTAGATCAGAAAGTACCTTCCTTCAGGGTACTCTAAAAAGAGTATGCTGAGCAAAAAATTTAATAATGAGCTCAACTACAATTTTACTGTAATAAACAGAATCCCTCAATGAAGGCTAATGACTTTACACCAAAGCAAAATCATGGGGAACCAAAAATTTTCACTTGTACCGCTCTGATGGATTGGTTTTAAATCATAGTAAATTGGAAATAGAAAGAGCTCTTACCTGGAATCTATGGAATCTATGGAATCTATGGAATTTAGGCTCCCAGAGAAGTCCATGAATCCATGAAACTGTGTGCAAAGTTTTGTATGTGAGTGCATATGTGTAATATCCTCGGTGTTCAACCTGTTTTTATCAGAAAATGAAAACAAAAAACAAAAGCAAACAAAATCTCCACCAATAAACCCCTATGTTTGGGGTTGTGCTCAGGGGCAGAATTCTCCCCTGCCACGCTGGAGACCTGGGTTTGATTCCTGGAGCCTGCCCATGTCAAATAAATAAATAAAAATCCTATGTTCAACAGTATCAGATGGATTTTCTATGAAAAATTCCCCTATAAATCTTTTTTTTCTTACCCTGACATTTATATGTAATATGTAGCACAGACTTTGAGATAAGGAATTCTAGAAAAAACTTAGAGAACACCTCTTTGAATGTTGCTAATTAAATGCAGAACATTGCAGTTAAAACAGGGAATTTGTAAAGGATATGTGGCTCTAGGGAGGTTATCTTACCTCAGTTTGAAGCTAAATGCAATTAGATGTATCTTCCAAGAGATGTAGAAAATTTTACAATGATAGATCTTGGCATTATCTCTAAATTCTGGATTTATATACTCTAATTTTATCATTATCTGCCATTACAAATTTGAGAGAATAGGTCCAAGGTTCAGGGCCAAAAATTTTGGCAAAAATGGTTTGTGCCATAAATTCTGATTGCACAGAAAATGAGGCTAAAATTCCTTCAACAATCATTCACCATCCTTCCCATGTTAAATTTCTAATAAAGAACAGTGAAAAAAAAATTAAGACTTTTGTCATCTAAAAGCTACTTTTTTATATGTCTCAAAATCTGATACTATTACAAATGTCAAAAGCTTTAAAATGTACATGTTTATATTTTTAAAATCTCTAATTGCCATGGGATTATCACACTGATTATTGCTTGGCTCATTTAAGCCCAAACTAATACCCAGACACTACTCATTTTTTGATTGATAAAATTTCAATTTTCATCTACAATACACACATTAAGGCATAGTATTTGCAAAGCATAGTATTTGTGTAAAAATTTTTTAAAAGCAAAATAAACGAAAAAGAAACTTCAGCAAAGAATTTTCGGCCTGTTATTATTGTAATGCTTTATTTTTCTAAATAGCTTAGGATAATTAAATTTTTTTTAAGATAATAATTCCAGAAATTAATTTAGCTCCCAGAAATATCAGAATTATATTAAAACTGCTCTTAAATTCAGAGTTCTTGCCTTGATTAGTTTTTCTTTCTACTTTATTAGCTATAAAATATTACTTGAACTCACTTTAGATTTAAGGAGTTATCAGTTATGCTAATCATCTCTGAGGGAAAATATATTGAAAGTTTCATCTGAGGATATTTTAAATCTTTCAAAGAATAATAAAATTATACATTTCATCAGTTAGAGATATACACTCAATACTAATAGTTTCAAGATGAGAAGAAAGAAGTTAAAATTTTATTGAAATCAACACAGGGGTCAAATCATGAACTACTATAATGAAACATCCTCTAATGGTTAAATTAGGTAACACTGATTACCAAAGCAGCTTCCACCTGACCTAATAAAAAAAATTTACCCTCCAATTTATTGGTAATTACCATAGATTCATCAGTATCTCTCAGAATCACTTACTGCCAGAAAATATATGTTAGAAGTTGACGCTTAACCATTTTATTCTACTTCCTTATTTTAGAGATGAGGAAATTGAAAATAACATGAGCACTTGAATTAGTATCAGAGATCTGCGATCTGCTATGAATCCTTCTGATAATCCTTAGAATCTTACTTTATCTCAAGTCTCTGTTCCCAGACTTGAGAATCTGATCCATTTTGCTCTGGCAGCAGCAGATGGTGTGTGAACAAAAGATGGGCATGACATTTTCCCCGTGACTTTAAGTGTTTTGTGAATCACCTGCCTTGGTACTCCAGGCAGCTGATATCTCTGGGCTTGTGTCCTGAAACACCTATCATCTCCACATTTCCAGAAAGCTAGTGAAAATTATCCCTGATCTTCACTCCCCCAGCCCTTCTAGTGGGCTTCTAATCTACCAGAAATTGTGGCTTTCACCGAGTATCACCGTCTCCTCTTTTACATTCACGTAATTCACCTTCCGTGTCTTCTGCCAGGGCTGTATCAACTGCAGGTTGCTGTCATAATTCAGCTAGCAAGGACCATGATCATTATCTCATCCCAAGGGTATCACGTGGTTTACTACATTGGTGGTACCATGCTGGTTTTATGTGGCGAGCAAGAAGCAGCCAATACCCTAGACATCTTAGCCAACATCCTGGATGTCTGATGCCTATGTGTCAAAGGGCAAGAGATAAACTCCACAACAATACAGAAGATTGTAACAGCAACGAAGTTCCCAGATACTAGGGTTCAGAGCTTGTCAAGAAATCCCTTCCTGAGGAAAACACATATCTTCAGTTTTAATCCCTCACCAATAAGAAGGAAGCATAATACTTTCCAGGCTTCTTTTGATTCTGAAGCTATTTATTCCACATTTGAATATATAGCACAATGATAAATCCTAACCCATAAGGCTAATGATTTTATGTGGAGCCAAAGGCAAGGGAAAATTTTGCAGCTGACAGACTGCATGGCAAGCTGCACTTTGATAGCCAGTTTTCTTTGGATATGGCTTTGATTTTGCAGTGCACAATATGTCTGCCTGTAAAATGGTTGGTGGGCTGTTTGAATGCCTTTTTCACTATAATGATAGCTCATCTGTATTTCTTCTGACAAAGAAATTCACAGCATGGAGCAAATAGCTATATGGTGTGTTGTGGGGAAACAGTCTCAAGCAAAACAGAAATCTTCAGCAAATGGCTTTATCAATCACACAGCACAGAGGGTCCAAAAGAGCAGGGGAAGAGATTCTATCATCACTGGTCTCCCAGGAATGCCAACGGCTAGGGTCAGGGTTGGTGGATGCACATGTCAGGTGGGCCCATTTTGGTCAGATCCAATCTCTGTTATCAAGATAACTTTGGACTTGGGGTGGGTTAGTTCTGGGCTGACCCAAGACCCTTCATTAATAAACATTTGGGGCTGTTTAGTGATCACAAGACTCTAAAGTTGAAAAATTCAATAACTGGGTACAAATGAAAGTTAGTCACAGGTTTTTACAATCACAGGAGCAGAAGATAAAAGCTATACCTTCATTATCGGAGGTCAAGGCAGCTGGATTACAATTTAGAGATTTCAGGTATTTCCCTTTCTCTACTCCAATACATCAGAAAGCAAAAAGGAATAGCTAAACAATGATTCAGTAATCAAAATCATCCCTTAAATACTAATTTTTTGGTTATAATATGATTGGGCCTTTGCTTTAGACCCAACATGTTCCACAAGCTGCAGAATGGAAACATCTGCACACCACAGAAAAGAAGGTGGGTGGTAAATGAGGGATGGGATATGATCTGACCACTAAGTGTGTTTGTAATTTCCTCACCACAGCACAGATGCCATATCAGTAGAAACAGTGGGCATAAGAGGTCCCATAATGCATAATGAAAAATAGGTGAGTGGCTGTTTCTCTGCCAGCCAGGACCAACATTGGAATTGGGCGTGACTGCTCTCATTACTACCCAAGCACCCACTTACAAAACTTTTCTTCCTCACCTTTACAATTTTAGGCTCTGAAGATGTTGATGCCCTGGGTTTGAAGTAATGAACACTTCCCCAGGGACCATAATGTTATTGTTATGTTTTGCTCCTACTGGAATGCAAACACCGGTTTCTGCTGCCATCACAGTTCCCATCCATATCTATGATCCTCCACAGACTACAGGGAAGAGATATTTGTGAACTACATTTCCAAAACTGTCTTTCTGGAGGTTCCCATAACTGAGAAGAACTTTTGTTTTGTTTGAAAGTTGGAAAAGAAGCAAAAACCATTATTGCTTCAATAGCATATGATCTTTGAGAGAAGTTAAAGGCTTTCCCAATGGCTTCCAGACGTTCTCTTGAGAATAACCTACTTCTCAGCTGCAGACAGTGAGTTCACTATTGGGTTGGCCATTGCCTGCAACTGTGAGATTCCTGAAAATTAATGATCTCTTTGGTTTTCTCTGCTTTTCTAATGCTTTTGTATGCATCTTATTTCTTGTATTGTCTTTTCCCTTTTTTCTTTATAAACCTTTACTGATAGAGTATCTCATTTTGCTTAGATATTTCTGAGAATTTCTTTATTATTTACTTATTGCTGCATAAAACACCACCCCTAAACTTAGTGGCTTAAAACAATGCAATTACACCATAAATCAAGTAAAGAAATATATCTAGAGATTCACCAAATATTTGGAAACAAAATAATACATTTTTAAGAAAACTATGTATCAAAAAAGATATTGAAAGAGAAATTAGAAATTATTTTACTCTAGTGAAAATGAAAAGACAACATATATAAACTTATGGGCTGCAGGTAAAGTACTACTTAACAATTTATAGAATGAAGCATCTATAATTGAGAAGAAAAGAAGGCTTGAAATCAATAAGTTCACCTTTCATCTGAAGATAATAGAAAAAGAAAAGAAAATTAACCCAAATCAAACGGTAGAGAAAACAATAATTTAAGAGCAGAAATCAGTAAGATTAGAAATAGAAAAAAAATCAATAAAATAAAAAGATGGTTCTTTGAGAATATTAAGACAATAAATTTCTAGCTAGACTGATCAGAAAAAAATATCAAAAAGAATGTCAATGTCAGTAATGTCAGAAGTGATATAACTACAGATACTTTGACAATACATTCAATAATTTAAATGACATTTATTGGACAGACACATACTATCAAACCTCCTCAGGCAAAAATAGCTAAGCTGAATGGCCCTATATCTATTTGGAATTGTAGTTAAAAACTTTCCAACTAAGGAAATGTGAAGCCTGGGTGCCTTCATTCATGAATTCTACCAAAGGTTAAAGGAATAGTACAAATTCTACACAAATTCTTCCAGGAAATTGAGGAAGAGGGAATACTTCATCTACCAGAAAAAAACAATAGAATCACTAGATTGATTATTAGAACAAATAAGATGTAAACCAATTTTTTGGACATAAATCAATTACAAAGAATTTTTCTACACCAGCAATAAAGAGAACATAATAAGATGCTATAGGTAAAAATAAGATACAATATGTACAAAAACTAAAAAGTATCCCAGCATTACCTATATAAGACATCTATAGATAAAACTAATTGGAGAGATTTGCCATGCTCTTGGATGAGGTGAGTGAATATTATAAAAATATCAATTATCCCCAAATTGACCTATGTGTCCATTGTTTTCTTGGTCTAAAGTTCCAATGTATATATTTTTGGGAAATCAGTAAACATTTCTTTATATTAGTATATACCAAGAGAATTATTATACTCATTCATAGGCAACATGTGAGAGATTATCTATTGTAGCATTATTTGTGGAGGTGGAGACTTGGGGGCACTCTATGTTTCCATCACTAGGAGAATGGAATGTAAAATATGAGAAATACACATCAGGGAGAATTATGAATCAAGTAGAAGCAACAAACTAGATGAACACTTAGCAATATGGGTGACCTTAAAATATAGTGCTTAGTGGAAAATATAAGAGACAAAATGAGATATGTAAGACAACACTTTCGTAACTTCAAAATGCAAATATTAAACAACAATACACATTTTACAAAAATAAGCACACTAATTAATTCAAATTGTTGCCTAACTGTTACAAAAGTTGAAAAAGTGATTAGACTTGGACTGGAGATATGAATGAAGCTGATGTGGATGGGACTAAGGTGAATCCGAATACAGGATAAAGGATGATATGGTCCATATTTTAAAACTTCAAAAATCAGTGTGAGACCAAAGGGAGAGATGTTTATTTGGTGCAAAATTTATGTTTTGTTAGTGCATTCTCTAATTTAACTTGTATGGTCACTTTATTTGAACACCATAATTGCATGGGATCTTGAATCTTGAATCTTGGCTTATACGTGTTAGTATAATGCCCTGATACATCCCAGAGTAATTTGGGCAGAGAATAAAAAAGTATTTTCAAAATTCACTTGGGGGACTGAGAAGAATGGAGGAAATATTAAACTTCCCTATCTAGGGGATCCCTGATATTTTCACAAGCAATGGGGACAAACAATCTGATAGGCTGAGCCCTCAATCTTGGAATTTGCCCCTGTGAAACTTATTCCTGCAAAGGAGAAGCTAAGCCTACTTATAGTTATGCCTAAGAGTCAGTCACCCCCAAAGAACCTCTTTTGTTGCTCAGATGTGGCCTCTCTCTCTAAGCCAACTCAGCAGGTGAACTCACTGTGTAAATCTCCCTGCAACATGGGGCAGGACTCCCAAGATGAGCTGGGACCTGGCATCATGGGATTGAGAAAGCTTTCTTGATCAAAAAGGGGAAGAGAGAAATGAGACAAACTTTTAGTGGCTGAGAGATTTCAAGCAGAGTCAAGAGGTTATCCTGGATGTTAGTCTTATGCATTAAATAGATATCTGTTTTCAGTTTATTGTGTATTGCAGTAGCTAGAGGGAAGAACCTGAAATTGTTGAACTGTATTTCAGTAGCCTTGACTTGAGGATGATTGTATAATGACATACATAACTTTTACAATGTGACCGTGTGATTGTGAAAACTTTTGTCTGATGCTCATTTTATTCAGGGTATGGACAGATGAGTAAAAAAAAATAAGGATTAAAAATAAATAAATAATAGAGGGGAAATGGGGTAAAAAATTGGGTAGATTGGCATTTTAGTGGTCAATAAGAGGGAAGATATGGAGTATGGGACGTATGAGTTTTTTCTTTATTTTTCTGGAATAATGCAAATGTTGTAAAAATGATCATGGTGATGAATACACAACTATGTGATGATATTGTGAGCCATTGATTGTGTACTTTGGATGGACTCTATGTGTGTGAAGATACATCAATAATAAATATTGTTTTAAGATGTTGCCTATTGGAGTATCAGGGAAGAGAAAAACATTTTAGATTAAAAGAGACAAATGCATAAGTAAAAAATAAGAGTAGGAAATTGCACTGACCAAATGATAGAAGTTTAATACACACAGCCCTCTGAGTCTGACGTCCAAAAAAAAAATTAAAACAAACAGCAAAGAAAATCACATGGAAAGAATAAACTGTTTAAAAACCAACAACTATAGGTTACTATACCCTAAAAGTTAAGTCCACATATATCTACCGAAAAAAAAAAAGTGACTGAATTATTTTTCTCTTTATCTGTCTTCAACTTTTCCATATTCCCCTGTCTTTCACTTGAACCCATGCTTATTTAATTTTCTCAAATTCTTAAAAAAACAAAGTATAAATTCTTAAAAAAACAAAAATATAAAATAAAATAATGCAATAACCCTTTCTTGACTCTATAGCACCCCTAGCCCTATTCTTTTCTTTGCAAAGATTCTTAGAAAAACAACCTATGCTCACCTCCTACTTCCTCTTTAGTTATCGAAATTTGTTCGATAATTCACTAAAAAGATTTTTATATCTTAATTGCCAAATCCAACTTCTTAGACCTAAACTACTTGACCTGAAGAAAACAGAATGTATTCTCTTTTATCCTTTGGGTTGGTTAATCAAACCAAGTAAGTCAAAGATAATGATAACAATCTTCATTGAGCCTTTACTAAGAAACTTGTTAAAGGAGGTTACTTAACTCATTTAATCCCCATAACAACCGAACTATTACTACTCGTCTGGCCACACAGCTAGGAAGTGGAAGAGCAGAAGCAGGAACCTAGGCAATCTGGCTCCTAATTTACACACCTAATTCACTAATACCTGAATCTCCTCACTTCAATCAGAAAAAAAAAAAAGCAAGGTTCAATACTACCAATATTGTAAAATAAATTATGATTATACTTTTTCTGTGTTAAAAAATCAACTCTACCCACCATAATGGTCTTAATGCTATGAAATGTACATATAAGTTTCAGCTGTAAGGAAAAGTAAAGCCATTGCCACATAATTTTGGGAAAACTATCCAGTGAGTTTTGGGGAAACATCAAAACTTGGTAAACCCTAGAATTAGACACAATCAGATAAGATGTTATCATTTGCACAGGCAATAAATAAAAGAAAAATAATTGATGGTGATAATCCTTAGAATAAGAACTCTCTACTAGTAGGTGAAAGATTCCATAAGGGAAAATTGGAACTTTAAGTACTTCTGGGTGAGAGGAGTGACTCATTACCTACTTGATGTTTAGATAGAGACATAGGAGATTCCAAATTAAATATTGCTTTACATTTTAAAAAAATTTTATTGTAAATTATAACATATATACAAAACAAAACAAAAAAAAGTGAAAGCAATGATTTTCAGAGCCCACTTCAACAAGTAGTTACAGAACAGATCCCAGTGTTTGTCATGGGCTACCATTCAACCATCTCAGATTTTTCCTTCTAGCTGCTCCAAAACATTGATGACTAGAAGTAATATTAGTATAGTGATTCTTCAGTCATACTCATTTGTCAAATTCTATTTTCTCTGTTATACTTCCTCCTTCTCCTCCAATCTTTTTCCCAATCTATAGGGATCTTTGGGCAATTCCTGTTCTTACTTTCACATGTTGAGGAAGGGTACTGACACTAAAAGATAGGGAATATAATTAATTGATAGTCTTGGAGAAGCTGGTCCCTCTGGGCTTCAGGATTTATCTCACCTAGGAACCCTCTGGGAATTATAGGTTCCAGGAAAGCAAACTTACTGCATGAAACCTTCATCAAGTTTCAATTCGAGCCTTAGGTGTTCTTAAGAGTCAACAGGAGAGATATTGACAGGAGGGGTTTAGCAAGCCATGGCAATTAGCACTTCCTAACTGAAGCTTGCATAAGAGTAGCCTCCAGAATTGCTTCTTGACTCTATTTGATCTCTCTTTGCCTCTGATGCCTTATTTTACTACACTTCTTTTCCCCCTTTTGGTCCGGAAAGTATTGTCAATCCCAGGGTGTCAGGGCCAGACTCATCCTCTAGAGTCACATCCCACGTGCCAGGGACATTTTCATCCCTAAATGGCATACCTCATGTAGGGAGGAGAGTAATGATTTTCCTTGCAGAAGTTGGCTGAAAGAGAGAGAGGCCACATCAGAACAACAAAAGTTTTCCTTTAAACCACTCTTAGTCCTCATTATTGGTAGTCTTAGCTTCTCCCCTACAGAAATAAGTTTCACAAGAGCAAACCTCAAAATCAAAGGCTTGGCATATTTTCTTGGGAGCTCCCAATGGTTGATAGGATACACAGGGTTTCCCAGATGGGAAAGTTTAATATTTCCATGTATATATATTCTTTTTCTTCAGATCTCAAGAAGTTCTACCAATACCTTTTAATTATCAACCTATCATAGTCTGAGATGCATCCTGGTATTACATTAAGCATGATGGAATTACAATGCCTCATTTCAGTTTTGGACTCCAGAAGATGGGTTGTTTAAATGAGCTATTCAGACAGGTTGATTTAGATTGCGTTACCAAAATTTTTGGTTGTAGACATAATAAACCTCTCTGTCTTTGGTAGATGACATCTGGTAGATGAAGGTCTGTAGAGTATAGACACTATCATCTTTTACCCTGTGTTCTGACTTACCTTAGACCCAGCAGGATTGGCTTCGTTTTTAACACTGACTGAAGCCTGATCTCTTTTTCAGTTACTTTAACTGTCATTATATAAAGCTATGCTAACTTTCAGGGCAGCACTCCATTTCTGGATCTTAGGGACCACAGGGTTACTCAAAGTTCCAGCAAAATACTAGCTGAATCACATGTAGCTCAGTTTCTCAGAATCTAGGAAAATATTTTCAACTTCAGACTAACTGTGGCTGCTATAAAGGCTTATAATCTAGGCTTCAATTTTCCTATTTTTGTTTCTGGCTTATTTTGCACAATATTTTGCACTTATTTTTGTGACCACACCATATTCCATCAAATAAATGTATCACGATTTGCCATTCTGCTTCTCAGTTTTTGTACCCTTCAGCTCTCTCCATCATGTCATGACTTAGGTATGTTGAGAAAATTATTCAGCCTCTCAAGCTTCCATTCCCTCATCTTTAAAATGGTAAATTCATTGCATCTACTCCATGGTGTTGTTATGAAGAGTCAGTAAAATTAGATTTTGCATTGTTACCTTGTCCATCATATATAAGCACTCAAAAATATTTGCAAGTACTGCTTTTGCGTTGAAATCCCTCAATACCTCTTCTCACTTTCTTTTCTTATTCTCTACTCCTTATGAAAAGTGGAGATGATCAAATTTTATTATTTTGTTCATAAAGCAAGGTGGTCAGTTTTTACCTTCACTCCCATGGAATGTCAGTACTGGGTTCTAGAGAATTGGCTGACTGACCAAACTGGGGGTAAGTAGCAAGCAGTAAAGCAAGAAATCACTTCTGTTATAAAGACAAACAATCAATCAGTTTTGCAGAATTGGAGGAGTGGGAGCCTACAGTAAAAATGCTATCAGTAAGAAACAGGCATACATCTTCTCAAGAAGTAGAATATGGCATTAAGAGAATGTGAAGCAGGAGACACATCGAAATTTAGACACCATAGCAGTCTATACTAGAACCTGAGGGATTGAATTCAATCACACAAAGACTGGAGATGCACAAGGGTGGGGGTTGGGGAATATGGGAAAATCCAGTCCAGAGAGAGGCAAGAGACTTGTGTATTTTAATGGACACATTGTATTCCAAATATATATTCTTCCTTTTGCTTTGCTGTCACCAATACAATATGGGAACTTATCTTTCTGCAGGTAGTCCACATTCTTCAGGCGAAGCTGATTCCACCCCTAATTCAAGGAGAAGGATTGACTGTTGCCATTGACACCAAACTCAGTATTTTTCATACCTAACCAAAGAGACTGGCTTAGTAATTGATTTAAGACTCACTTTGAGGCATTCAGGAAAGTGGTTTTTCTTTTGCTTAAAAGAGTTGGCAGAAACCAGCACACTCTCTAGTTAAGGATGATGTGGTATTTGATATGAACTCTGGAAGTGCTATCACCATTTTCCCATCTTTTAGGGCTAGCTATACAAGAGAATGCTATGTGAATACCTAAATCTGTTCCCTGTTCCTCTTGAGCTCATAAGAAATGTTTGCTAGCCCTTGCACATAGGGAAATCACATATCATTGTGACAAAAATCTGACAACTGCAATGCAAACAAGTTTTTGTGTCATTTCTGGGTGAAGTGAGAAAGAACCAAGCAGGCCTCCTCCATCCTTTCTTTCACTGAGGGCTTAGAAAAGAGTGGGGTCGCATGTTAGAAGGAACTTGAGTTCTTGAATGACAACTCAGAAGGCTGCTCAACCCAAAACATTCACATTGGATGATCATGTAAACTGGAAATTTATTTTTACTGTGTAAACATCTAAGAATTCAGAATTTATCTATTGTAGCAACTAGAATTGCCCCAACTGAATCACTCGCCTTAGAACTAAGATGACAAAAGAAGACAAAACTACATCCCCAATGATACCAGTGAGCTGCTGAATCAAACAATTCCCCAAATTCATGTTATTCTGAACCTTCTGCCAACAGGAAACAATACCTCCCCCACACCTTTTTTTTCTGTTTACATAATTTAAATTGAGTTGGGTTTTCTGTTCTTTTTAGCTGACAGTAGCTTCATGAAGGATAAAACAAGAACCCAATCAGTAGATACAGATTATAAGGCTAAATCAAGTCACAAAGAACAAAGTAAAGTTATATTGAACATGACTATGATGACAAATAAGGAGGGTTCCAGCAACAGGCAATAAAGCCAATTTTATACTAAACTGTCAAGCTGTGAGTCCAAAGATCTTTATATTTTTTATGTCCCAAAATGATTCGGTAGGTCAGGATAGACCTTAGCCTGGAGGTGGAATTTAAGTGGTCCCAAGTCTAGCAGAAATTCGATTTTGTAGGCAGGAAGTCAGCTTCCCATTACACCAAGAGCACAAATCAGGGATTGGCTGGGCTGCATCTGATGGAAGTCTATTCTAAGTACCTGCTAAGGATGGAATGCTCTTTTCAATATCTGTCCTGCACTAGCAATGAGCGAGCCTATAGATCACTGCCAGACAAACCCTTTCTACTTCTTCTTAACTTCTGTATCTCCTTTCCTGTATCAATAATTACAACTATTTCATGCTGTCTCTGATATTCCATCCATATTTTCTTTTGCATTTGATTTTTAAGTTAGTGCAGTACTATACGAAATGATATTTTAATATTTTAAGTCCCTTCTATGAGAATGCTTATCTCTGCTTCCTTTATCATTTGGATCTCCAGGAAATGTTACTTATAAGAAAATATGTTCTAGTGGCACATCTTTTCCATTGTTAAGAGTATAATGGTGATGTTATGAGAATATATTTTATCAACAAGCAAAACACTTTGATATTTAAAGCAATTCTGAAGATATTTTTTTCCATATTTGAGGAGAATGGTTTGACAGTAAATCCTACCCTAAAACCAATAGAAACAGCTTAACATCTCATTGAGTCTATTGTTTTACCTGCGAACTATGAAGAATTTTAGGATTCTTGAAAAAATTTTTTAAAATGGAATATCTGCAATTCTGATAGCTCAGCATATCTTTATAATTGCAGCTGTAGGTCTTCAAGATGGTAGCACTCTACTGCAGTCTTAAGGAATACGGACATATGCAAATTAAACTTTTTTCACAGTTAATCATGAAACATATTTGACTTAGAATGAGAAGATAACGGAATTACTCCCAAATTAGGAAAATACTTGAAACTCAGTTAGGCGTAATTCTAATCACAGTCATCTGAATTTGTTCAACATACAGTAGGAGAATTAGAGCTAGAACAATAGCCCCAACCATCTCTAATCAAGTTAAGGAATATATTCTAAGTATTTGCTAGTGACTAGCTCCTAGATGTAATCTCTCCCTTCAGGAAAACTTCTATGTGGGGGAATTATATAATCAAATGGGGAAAAAAAATACACCAATTCTAAAAAGAAAGAAGTGTTTTAGACAGAGCAAAGACTCTCTAGGAGCCTGAAGAGTTCCTTTTTATTATAAGAATTAATTATGTTTCTCTCTCCACAGATTCTGGATGCTGTGAGTCCAGCAGATTCTATGCATCAGATAGTCATTCTACCTGCTAGCCGTGCAAGGAGATTAATGATAACCAGAAGAAAAAATGTAACACATTGAAGTCATTACATGACAATAGACAGTGAGCTTCAAGTCCCAATTACTGAATAGACAATCATCTGTGGAACCCTTTATATTATTTATATGAACAATGTCAAGGAAATATTTCATTCATATGAGTTTTTCTTTTTTTTTTCTTTTTTTGGTTTGAAGGACTAAAATCCCAGATGGATGTCTAAATAAATGTTCAATGAGAGAACAATATATTCCAGCATACTACAATGGATTTCCTGAATGGACTTTGATTAAAGCTATTAAAATGAAGGGTAGTGGAAACCTTAAAAAAAAAAAAAAAGGGTCTTAAGCAATATAGAACAGTTTGTAATTCCAATTCACCAAATACAGGAAAATATTACTTCATTCTTTTTTTATTATTCTTGAATTTATAGCTAAAGATATAAGAAACTGACACAAATGCATTTAGAATACTTTTTAACAACTTTACCCTATAAATGGAATTTTGAAAGAGAAAAGCTAGTGCTTCAGCTCAGTAAAATCTTGATCTATGTTGATTCATGAGTTTGTCCTCAAAAATACAAGATGCAGAAGGCATTATAAATCTTATTGTGTTTTGATGAAAATTGGCTTCACTATTGAAGTTTTCCAATTTATTAATACCCCAAAAAGGGAAGAGTTAGAGATTTGAGGAATAAACAACAAAAAGTAAAGTGCCATGAAGGTTTTGGAACATTAGTATTTCTCGCTGATAAATTTCACAATTCTTTAATGAGATAGAGTATTTTAGCTGTTGCAGAAAGTAAAATCATAGCCAATCTTTTCCTAAGGCAATGGTCTTGCTGCTAATATATGGTATAAAAAAGGAGATTGCAAGAGTAATTGTAGAGTATGAGAGAAATCCCATTTTCTGAAGGAAAGGGTTGTTGGACATTTGGTTAAATTAAAATCGTGGTAGCTCTTTTCCCACTTGGATGTAACACATTTATATCTCCAGACACTGCCCAAAGAAGCAGCAAGCTCCAATTTTTTTCTTTGAAGCAAATACTAGTTATCTCTTCCTCAACCATTGCCATGCTCCATCCATTGAAGAAAGGCTACCCAGAATTGGTCTGGCACTCAGAATTAGGTCATGGTATTCCTTTGTTGCTCATAAATAATCCCACAGAATACTAACATCAGACAAGGTTACTCTGTGACTGTGACGAGGTGAGAAAAAAAAGTAATTTGTAATCATAGTTGAGCATAGATACAAACCAGGTCCTTGTGCAAACACGAAACTCCTCAAATATTTCCCTCTCCTAGCGAAAATGAGTGACTATGACTTTTTAAAAACATCAATTACAGCTTTCTTCTTACTGTTGTTCTGACTTCAAGTTAAAGTTCATTAAGATACCCAATCATTCTCTTGTTTCCTGACAGCACCCAATGCAGAGAAAAACACTACTTCCTTGACCCTTTCCCCAAATCACCTAGCACAAGCCAAATCCTGTAAGTCCTATAAGATGTTTCCTTTACCTCTTACAGAGGCTGACTGTCATGTTTTAGATACTCTTTACTGTAGAAAACGTCAAAAAAAAGTTTGTTTCACTATAGTAGTTTTCCTGGTGGTCTTTGACTAATGAGCATAACATTATGCCATTATGTTATGGCATAACATAATGCCATATGCTATGTAATGTGGCATATTTCATTTTTCAAGAAGATATAGTCTTAGATTAACCATATACAACCAACCTAAAGCGTGTGAGACCTAGATTCTACATGCAGATTCCAAACTTCTAAACTCCAGACTCTTGTTATTATCTGGTTTTCTTTCCAACTAGTATTGCTATGTCTCTGGCCTATTATATGTAAACTAGTTTTCTTTGAGCCAGCTAATGATAACCATGTCTCCAAACATTACACAATAAAAAATCAAAGGAACAAAATCATGGTACATTGGGACTTACATTAATTAACCAGAAGTGTATAGCTACAAGATAATGGAAAATAATCACGAAACACTTCTCTATGTCATTTTAAAATAGCATATAGGGCAGGCCTAGGTGACTCAGCAGGCAGAGTTCTCACCTGTCATGCCGGAGACCTGGGTTTGATTCCCAGTGCCTGCCCATGCAAAAAAATATATAGAACTAAAAAAAGAAAATAGGCATAAATTTAGGAACAAGAAACACTTTAGGGCATTTTACATATTCAGCTGGGGCCATTGCTTGACAATCAATGAATGTACCTATTCACATCATGTTGGATATCTTTTAGAAAGATCAATTAGTGCAAGGCAAATCAATAACACAGAAATCAAGTGGGATTTGATACCATTTGATGGTATTAACTCCAAACATCAGAGAGTACTCAAATTCTGCCTGCCAGTCACTCATGATCAATCTGTTTCCAAATAGCTGTGCAAAAAAAAAACAAAAGCAGAATAGGGATCAAATGACCTTTTTAGATTGATACCTGAACAGGTGTCAATGCAAATTCCTGGTAAAGGCTTGGTTGACACAGAGTCTACATGAAGTCTAAGCTCAAAGCTCAAAGCCTGAAGGGGATTCCTGCTCTGCTGTTAAATATTAAGATTGTTGCCAGCATGTGTAGATCTGTCTTTGTGGTTAAAAGAAAATGACAGATAAAGACAGACGTGGAAGGAAAATAGAGAAAGAGAGATCTGGGCCCTCTGTAAGTCCTTGGGTCTATTTCCTGATAAAGCTGCATGGTACCAGAGAGAATTTAAAAAGCACAGTAACTATAGCTGAAACAAATGCTTTAAACTCCAATCCATCAGATTAGCACCTGCTTAGAAAAGCAGGGAATTTAGAGACTAGACCACCTGTGTTCAAATCCCAGCTTTAACTCTTCATAGCTTTGGACAAGTTGCTTAGCCTTGCTATACTCTTTCATTATGCCTACATTTGGGCTGATAAAATGACCTATCTGATAGTGTTTTGTGAATATTAAATAGTAAATATATATAAAGAACTTAGAACAATTCCTAATATGTAATGAGTGCCATGTAAGTATTAAATTTTATCTTTTTTATTATTAAAGGAGCACTAGGAAATGAACATGGACCTAACATGGGAAGAACTGTCATCTCTCCTGCATCCATTTAGTTTCTAGAAGCTAGCCTATGATCTCCCACTGGTCCGAAATCAGAAGCAAAGCAAGATAATATAGCTTCTCCTCTTCTGAAGTCCACTCCTCTAATGGGAGTGCTATGTTTGTACCTTTCCTGGAAAAATAAATGGGCAGTATAGTTTTTGCTTCAGAAATGGGTCTGAACAGACGTTATTTAGGTTATCTCCAAAGTTTCAAGTAGTAGATTGAAAAATCATTCCCTAATTCATTATGAATTTCAAAGTATGCCAAGTCACATTATTCAGCCAAGTTTACTAGATGAAGATTTTCAATGACAACCTCATGGTGACTTGGCTCAAATATAATGCCCATTTTATGAAGTGGCATCCAGATTGAGAGTCTCTTCTCATTAAGGCTTCACCAAAATTATACTTAAAATTAATGTACTTTTATGTTTCATATTATAATAAAGTATATTAAAATCTATATTTATCCTCTCTCCAATTTTTCCCATTCTTAGTAAGCAAGCTCTAACTTGAGGGAATTGGTTGAATTTTATTGTTTCACAGTAACTATCACCATCATTAGAGCCATCTCTCAGCATCTGTACCATTTCAAAGATTACATTAATTTCACCCCAAATCTCATGTTGTTTCATTTTCCATTTTCTGAAATGGTTATCAGCAATTATAAGCCTATTACAAAACCAGACTTCTAACCAAAAACTTATCCGGAGAAATGCAAGCACTTACAAGAAATTATTTCAAACACAGTAATTGTATCACTTAGGACTTCATTCCTAACTGACTTTTATCAAAATATAAAATTTAAGTCTCCCATGTAGCAGAGGCGTTTATGATAGTTTTGGATTCAGGGACTCATACTGCGTCCTCAAGTCTCCACCTCTATTTTCCGTCTGTTTGGCTCTGCGTTCTGTGTCGTCCTTATTCACATCCTCAGCACCAGCATGTTTGTAGATTCGTCAAATAGCGATATCAATGAAAGGATAGCTTCCCTTTCCCAAGAATAAAAAGAAAAAAGTCCTAGGATTTAGTTTCACTGGACACATATACTCATCTCTGAATTGAATAGGCTGATTAACAGACCTTGGTCACATGGTTATCTTTGGATCCAGGGTTGTCATCAAATCTTCTAAAAACACTAGAATGAAGTAAGCATAATTCCCCAAAGTAAAACTGAGATCCAGCTACAAAAAAGTAGAATGATGGATTTGGGGCATACGACCAAAACAGAAGTCCACTACATTGATGTTTTCAAAAGTCATTTACATGGAAGAAACCAGAGGCACATTGGCTTGGCCACACAAAGACTGTAGCAGACATCCAATGTTTTCTGGGGAAACGGGAGACAGGAAAAATGAAAGAGATAATCTTCTCGGCTTAGTGCTGTCTAGATGTCAATCTTTGCTTACAAATTGTCTAGAGTTCACAACCAAGAAATTTAACTCAATTGGGGAGGAAGACGTTCTTAAATGATAACTTTAACTGAGCATTTCACCATGCTCTCTTAGAATCTAAAGTTGTCTTAGCCCTGTGCCCATCCATCTCTGTGCTCTTGTACTTTCATAATCTCTGCTCCCAAAAGCCTAAGAAGAAATAATATGAATTCTGTCATCTGTTTTTCTAAATGTCATGGTGGTCAAAGCCCAATGTCCAGCTCTCTGATGCTATAGGCATTTCTCACACCCACAAATTAGGAACGAAATTTGGAGCCATGATTTCTGTCATCTGTTAATCCCTAAAACATTGCCTTTGTCTTCTTAAGGACTTACTCCGGAGGCATCATTAAGATCTTACATTCTCTTTATTTCTGGCTGTTGTGGAACTTGACTAATGAGAAGCAAACAATTTTTGTAGCCTCAACTAAGAAATTGGAGGAAGGGAAAAAAACAAGAAAAAAAATGAAATCCATGCATAAACATTGAAAATAAAATAAAAAGCTACAGACTTGGAACCTTTCGATTCCATGCCACATCCCAATTCCAAGAACTAATAATACAGATGCCAAAAATCTTTTCACACTAAAGCTCTTGTTAGCGATTTCTCTGGAACTGGCAAACTTCCTTAAGGAAAAAAAATAATAATAAAGAATGAGTGTGTTTTATGGTGAGCCTCCCCAGTCACTACAAGAGCCTTTCCTTCCACTACATGCCCAGAGGTCCTGAAGATTGGGAGAATAAATAATTATCTTTAGCCAAAGCTTGACCCCTGTTTCCTCTCTTTGAGGTCCCAAATAAGCCTACGCTGCAGTCCAAATGAATTGCTTTTTTTGCAAATAGCAAATACCAGCTATCACCCTTTCCAAAAAAAAAAATCTGTGGTCTCCTTATTTATACCTAAATGTGGGCCCCATACTGGAGATCAAGTAGATTGGAACTAAGATTGACTTAGATGTTGTTTCAATGGTATTAAATGCCCAAAGTGTATTGTTTAGTGCAAGTGGTAAGTGCTTGTGTGTTTGTAGCCTCGAGGGAGCCAATGTGAGGATTCTCCGAATCAAGAAGTCCTATTATAGCTGCATTTATGTCATTTATGCCACACTAATATCTAAATTTTACTCTGTAGGCTATGAATATTGTAAAGAGGTAATAGACATGACATGTTTGTATTAAATCCAATATTATAAAGGAACATATTTCAACTTTCATTAAAAACATATGCCTCCAATTTGGCCATTTTGTTCAACTTAAAAGGATGTGTGAGTAATAGAAGTGCATGATTTCGGAGTTAGCTTTTGGTGTTTAATAACTATGTCCATTGGAGATGAAAAATTACTCTCATTATGGCCAAATTGTTATCCTATGAAAGTCTTTTAAAACATTATAGGCGATATCTTTATACAAGTCCTGAAAATATTACTCAACTGCAGGAGTTAATCCTTAGGAAACTCTCACCAAATTCTGCTAATTTTCAAGCAAATAGTGCAATTGAAGCCTCTGAGCAGTGCATTTGGCTCTCTTTGCCAACATCATATCTTTTTTAAATGACCTTGCATTCATGGACTCTATTAAAACACCTTGCATAGTAAATCATTAAGAGTGGTAGTGTTGAAGCCCCTTTGGTGGCAAGGAATAGAAATCTACTCAAATAAAGAGGAAATTTGTTAAAGGGATATGGCAGAAAAGTACAAGCAAGCGTTGTGGAAAATGAGCCATAAATTGTGAAACTGCCAGGGCCTGAGGTATTTACTCTTTCCATTTCTCTGGAGTTACATTATTTTTCATCTCTGCTTCTTGGCACATTTACTTCAGTATCCTGCTACAAACTAGGGTTGTGTTATTTACCAAATTTTCCATGACTTAAAATGGCCATTATGTCCCTGAATGTACATTCTTGAAATGCCTTATTTCAAATTCTCAAGAAAGAAATTCTGATTGGTCACTGGTCATTCATTGCAATTGTTATCCTTGAATTATCCATTCTCCCTGGTCACATAGTACTCAAAGGCTGATTGGACTTGGCCATATAGCAGGCGATGTCAGTGGTAGAAATTGCCTAGTGAGGAAGAAGAGGAGATTGTCCATTAGAGTGATTGATTAATTTTTTTAGACAAATAATAACTGAATGAATAAACTGTGGTGGCTATTTTAGCCTTGATTTAATCTACTGCCAGACCTCATACTGCAGTTCAAGATTAATACATGTTACCTAGACTTTTAATCACTTCTTTCTCCTTCCTCAGTTCCAAATACATGGATAATGGTATTTGGTCTGAAATAAAAAGATTGAGAGACATTTATAATAATAAATCATCATCATTTTTGAAAGCTCTAATGAATTTTACCCTTGAGTTACAAGAATTTTTATCTCATTATTTGGAAAATAATTTTTTCAAACAATTAGGATTTGAAATGTAGAGAAATGTTATGGGATTAATTTATAAAGAAAAGAAAAGATGCAAAAGCTAAGAAGGGCAAAATCAGTGCCTATCACCATGGTAACTAGATTTTTACACATGCACTAATATTGCTTCCACGACAAATAATACACAGATATTTCATGGAAAAAAGATATTTACATTTGAAATAATACATGTAACACTAATGTTCTATACAATACGGTGCACTAATAAACAGCATAATATTCACCAAAAATATTTTTCTCTTTTCTTTTTCCTTTGATTCATGTTGATTTAAATAATTAGACAGTGGAAGGCAGAAATACACTGTCATAACAAAGGGAAATGACAAGATTTTGCATGCTTGCTTGCCTACAATTTCTATTTCCCCTGAGATACAGGAGTAGAAAACCCAAAAACATATATATGAAAAATTCTTAAAAGAATTTGCTTGCCTTTTTAAGTAACACCACTCCTAGATACATGAAAACAATCTGGGAAATCATTGTGCTTCAAGCAATACACTAATGCCTTACATACATGATCATAATTCATTCTAATAACAACCCTATGAAGAACTCTTCTATCATGAATCCCATTTCACAAATTAGGAAACTGAGCCTCATGAAGGTTCAGTAATCATCAGCTGTGGAACCTAAACTGGAAATGTGAGCTCAGATTCCAGAGTCATTCTTAACCTCAATGTTCCAAAGCCCAATCAGTCAATAGGTCACTTCTTTACTTAGTATTTTAAGTGCGTCTATGAGAAACAAACATGGGAAATATGCTTTTATCTTTTGTTTTGTTTGGTGTCTTTTTATATCTGCTTCCTTCAAAGGGTGTCTGTCTTAGTTTGCCAGGGCTGCTATGACAAATATCTATGCCGCTTGGCTTAAACAACAAGAATTTATTGGCTCACAGTTTGGAAATCAGAAGTCAGGCATCAAGGTGTTGGCTAGGCCACACTTCTTCTGAAATGTGCAGAGTTCTGGCGGTGGCTTGCCAGGTATCTTCCTTTACATGGTTATCTCTCCTCTCTCCTCTGGCTTCTACTGACCTATGGCATCTGAATCTCCTTTGCTTATAAAGATTTCAGTTATATTGGATTAAGGCCCACCCTGATTTCATTTGGCCTTAACGTCTCCAAAATCTAATTTCTGAATGAGTTTACGTCACAGGACCAGGGTTAGGAATTTAAAAAGTCATTCTAGGTGACATGATTTAATCTACCACTGCATAGCCCTGTAGCCTCTGGCATGGTGTTGAGATTTTAACAGAAATAATGTTGCCTTTGGTTTTTCGGGTTCTATTGGATGTTCATTTTGGACTGCGAGAGAACAGCAACACAATCTTCTCATAAATCTGACAATAGAATTAGTGGAAAAAGAAAAACCCAATTGCAAAAGGAAGAAACCATTCCGAAGGCAGTAGTGGCAGGAAAAAAAAAAGTTGTTTTCTAGGGTGACCATTTGTAAATAAATTATCTTGATAAGTTCGATACTGAAATTGCAGGGATTTCCCGTGCTTAGTTCTGAGAAAAAAGTTGTAGGAAATGTTAATGACAAAGTTTACCACTCAACTTTCTAAGCATTAAGATATACTACAAATGGAACCATGGAATCTGCTGCTTGTTATTATTCTGGACAAATCGCTTAAACTATTTTGTGATCAGTTTATTTATTTGAAATATAAAGAAATTAGAATGGTTTCTAAGGAAACTGCATGTTCTAACATTCTATGATTTTATGGAGACTTATTTGGTTTGTTTGTTACAACACTCCCTCAATCCCAACCCTTTTATTCCTTACATAGAAGTCTGTTCTTAGGTGTATTTGTTAAAGTGAGCATTTGTCTTTGTGCCGATTTTGAAGGTATACATTTTTATTAATATTTAAATAATTGAGATAGAGGGTGCAACCCTTATGAAACTAAAAACCGCATAAAACTGTTTGTAGTTTCTCTTTTCAAAAAGTAAGTATGTCAGTTTGATTTTTTTCTGTAATGAATAGCTCTCATAAGCAGCTGTGGAGTACTACCTGTACTACATGTGCCATGTCTTTTGTACAGTTTTCTTTCCTAAGAAAGTGGAGATCATTTTCAGCAAACAAATGCTATTCTGTGTCAGGTGGGAGAGTTTCTGAGTCATTAAAACATCAGTGAACTTGAAAGATGTCAAGCTCAAAGGAATTGACAAACAAACAAAACAAAATCAAAGTCCACAGAATTCAGAATTAGCACATATATTTACAAATACTTCATCAAATAATAATTTAAGAAAATAGAAATGCAACTAGTTACTCATAATCATTATGGAGGTATATTTGAATATCCTGCCTAGCAAGCATGTTGAGTTTGATTCTAGAGGATATTTTCATATGTGTTCTATATCTCCATTTACCATAAAAACATCATCACTGTGAATTTACTCATGTGATGGTTTTATTAGATGATCAGTAAAATACTTACCAGTATAGCTTTAAGATGTGTTAAAAGGCCAAATAGGGAGTGGAGAATCCTCCTGCAGTTGATTTCCTCTTATTAGAAAATGTACTTGAAAGCCCATTTAATTACACATGGAGCTATAATTAAAGCAGAGATCAGGTTCCTCTCTTTTCATTAGTTCATACCCTTGGTCACAATTAGGCAAAAATTCAGAGACTACCGGTGAATCAGAGAATCAGTGAACAATTACCAACGTCCTAATAGTTGAATTAAATAGTTTGTTTTTGGGTTATTTAGTGAAAGTTCATTGCCTATTACCTGAGGCTGTTTAGCAGTTGTATATTCCCTGAAATCAGAAAAGTATCTGGATTACAATAGCTTTAACAACAATTACTCTTCCTATTTGGAATTACGATCCTTAAGCAATTACTCTTTGTATTTGTAATTACCATCCTTTATCACCACTACCACCTCCAATTTTACTTACCCTTTTATCCCCAGGGAGTAGTAAAGATGAATGAAATGCCTAATCTTTTCTATTTTCCCATTATACTATATATCCTTCTTGAAGATTTGCATTACATATTAAAATCTGAGAATTCCTGCAATAAATAAATTTACTCACTATTAACATATAAACCAGGGTGAACTTTTAAAATAAATCACTGCATATCACTAGTCTGCTTGTAATCGTCCAGTGGCTTTTATTGAAAATAGAATAAAATCCTACACTCCTGATAATCTGGTCCTGCCTGCCTCTTTTCCCTCAGCTCCCTGCATGCTTACTTCAGCTGCATTGACCATTCTCTCTTTAACATGCCAAGCTGTTTGCCATTTCAGGGTGCTTCCCATATGCTGGAAACTTACACCCCAAATCTTTACAGGGCAGTGTATTCTCACCATTGAGTTCTCAGCCCCACTGAGAAGCCTCTATGGGCCACCCAATTTTAAATGGTACTTTCTTGTGCCAAACATACAATAATTTTTAACTGATATCTCTCTTTGAGAATTTATTATAGTTTGAAATAATCTTAGTCATTCATTCATATGCTTGTTTGCTTTCTGTCTTCCACACAAGCCTGTAAACTCAAGAACACAAAAGATATTCTCATGTTTACTATTCTATCATTAAGGCCTAGATCAGTCCTGGGACATAACAGGCCTTTAGTAATTATTTGTTGAGTAAATTTGAAAAATAAGCCAGACATTTTCTGGAGGAAAAAAATGAACCCAATGTTTTCTAAAGCTGCTCTTTTTTTCCCCCCAAGAAACCCTACTAGCTTTCTGTTTTGGTTTGCTAAATGTTGCCAGAATTTAAAATACCAGAAAGGGAAGAGATTTTATAAAGGGAATTTATTAAGTTTCAAGTTTATAGTTCTAAGGGCATAAAATTTTCCAAATCAGACATCCAGAGAATGATACTTTGACTCAAAAAAGCCAATGTCTGTCACATGGGAAGGTATGTCACTGGCGTTTGCTAGTCTTTTTTCCCGGTTCTGCTGTTTCCAGCTTCTGACGCCAATAGTTTCCTCCCTAAGTGTCTGTGGGATTTCACCTAGCTCCTGTGGGTCACAACACGGGGTTCTGCCTTGCTTAGCATCTTATGGGAAGGCACATGGTGACATCATCTGTGATCTGCAACTCCAAATGTCCCTGTCTAAGGGTCTACTCTCTTTGTTGGAGCTCCAAGCATCTCCACAGTCTGTGTCTCTATCAGCTCTGAAGCAACCGTGTTTTCTCCATAATGTCTTCCCTTTTAAAGAACTCCAGTAAACTAATCAAGACCCATCTTGAATGGGCGGTGTCACATCTCCATCTAATCAAAGCCACACCCACAGTTATGCACATCACATCTCCATGGAAATAATCCAATCAATGGTCCCACCCACAACTGGTATGTCACATCTCCATGGAAAGTACCCAATCAAAGTTTCCACTCCCACAATATTGAGTCAGCATTTTAAAAAAATGGCTGCTCCCACAGGATTGGATCAGGAAAAAAAAAACCATGGCTTTTCTGGGGTACATAACAGCTTCAAATCAGCACATCTTCTATAGAACTAATTTTCATAGGACCAACTTCAGAAAATGCTGAGCAAGTTTTAGTTACAAGATCTCTGATAAGGTATAAGAGGTTTGCCAACAGTTTATTCTTATTTCTTCCCATGCTGTGGTAATGCTGTACTCTATTAATAACTGGCAACACAGACTTTAGTGCAAAGATTTCTACACATTACAAAAATGAAGAGTAGGTTCTGTGGTCATTCTTTTCTTTGTTCTTCTGTTCAGCATAAAGTCAAGCTTGGACTAGAGGGGGAGAAAGATGAGGACAGTGATAACTAAGCTGCAATGGGATCACATGCAAAATTTATATCACCAATATGAATCAACGAAAACTATTGGCCACAGATTAGTTTTTTAATTAAGAAAATTTATTAGAAAATGTGTGGGTTTACTGAACAGTCATGCATAAAAAACAGGGTTCTCATACACCACCCAACCACCAATACTCTCTTTGGTGTGGAAAATTTGTTACAATTGATAAAAACACATTTTTTTGTATTTCTACTATTTTTTAACAGTTACATTTGTTTCAACTGATGACAGATTATTAATGTAGTACTGCAACTATTGTCCAATGTAGAAGTACAGGTATTTTTCTCCATTTTCTTGATCTATTAGTATTATATTTTTTCATGCATGTTTTTATTTCATTACTTATCTAACCATACACTGGATGAAGGGGGTGTCATTCACAAGGTTTTTATAATCACACTGTTACAAGATAAAAGCTATATTGTCATACAATCATTATCAAAAGTCAAGGCTACTCTATTACAGTTCAATAGATTCAGTATTTCCTTCTGGCTATTCTGATATACTAGAAACTAAAAAGAAATATCTATATAGAGTCAGTGGTCATAATCATTTGCTAAATCTTAATTTCTCAGTTACCCTCATCCCTCCCATTTGATTATTCTCTCCATCTTCAGGGATATCTGGGCAATGACCATTTTAAGTTCTTTGTGCTGGAAAGTGGTGTTGACCTTTTGTGGTAGAGATGATCTTGGATAGATTGGCACCTCTGGGCTTTAGGGCTTATCTTTTACAGGAAAAATCTGAAGACCTTAATTTTCCAAAAAAAAAATAAACTTACTATGAAAAATTCTTATAGAGTCTTAAATACAGCCCAGGATATTCTTTAGGGTTTTCAGGAATACTGTTGGTAAGAGCTTGGCATACTTTGATAATTCACAGTATCTGGTTGAAGCTTGCATAAAAGCAATTTCCAGAATGACCTCTTGACTCTATCTGAAATCTCTTAGCCTCTAACACTTTATTTTGTTTCATTTATTTTTCCCCTTTTGGTCAAGAAGGCTTTCTCAATCCCATGATGCCAGGGCCAGGCTCATCCTTGGGAGTCATGTCCCATATTGACAAGGAGATTTACACCCATGGGAATCAAGTTCCACATAGTGGGGAGGGTAGTGATTTTATTTGCAGAGCTGGCTCAGAGACAGAGTCCACATTTGAGCAACAAAATAGGTTCTGTGGGGGTGACTCTTAGGCCTAGTAATAAGTAGACTTAACTTTGTCTTTGCAGAAATGTTTCATAAGGGCAGGCCTCAATATTAAGGGCTGGGCTTATTAAATAGGGAATCCCTAATGTGTGAAAGAATATCAGAATTTTTCCCCATTCTCTCAAAGGGACTTTGCAAATACTTTTTTATTTTCTACTCAAAATAATCTGGGCGTTATATTACCCATTCAAAATAGCAAGATCTCATTACCTATGCTGGGTTCCAGGGAGTTAGGTTGTTTAAATAAACTGTTCAGACAGGTTAAATTAGATAGGGTACTACAGAAAATGTATATTTTGGACAAAATAAACATCTCTTCCTTTGGACTTACACCAAAGTAGAAGTTTTAAAATATAGACAATACCATCCTTTACTTTGTATTCTTATTTCCCTTACTCCTAACTGTATCAATTTCATTCTTATCTCTAATTTGAAGTCTGATCTCTTTTTTGGCTTCTTTAACAGTTGCTGTATGGAGTAATGCTGACTCTCAGAGCTGCAGAACTCCAATTTTGAGTTTCAGTTGTCACACAGATACCCAAAGTTCCAAACCAGGTTATACTCAAAGAGCACAGTATCTCAGAATTTAGAAATAACACTTATAACTCAGGAATAGATGTGACTGCTACTTCTGTAAGAGCTTACAATCTAGGAATCTTTACAATGCACCTTAAAGAACATTTTGTACTCTTCAATCATCTATTGCCTAACCTTGCCAAGTTTGCATCCCCTAACAACCCATGCTCTGGGATTCAGTTCTCAGAGTTCGCTCATGATGGTTAATTCACTTTAGTGAGATGAGCTTCCCTTATATGTGATGGATCACTTTTTTCTGTTTTCAGAATTTTCTTTCTTTCTTTTTTTCTTTTTATTTTTTGACACTGGACACTCTGATTAGTAAATATCTTAGATTGGGTTTATTTGGGTTAAGCTGCTTTTCTCACCAGGGAGAAACTCTGGCAGAGGGGGAGGGGCACCAGTTTCCACAGCATAGAAAATTTTTACTTACAGTTGTGTGCTGTGATCTTGGCCTTTCCAGCCATCCTAGGCTGGTGTATGATGTGCATCTGGTGGTCGAAGTCCCCAAACAGTTGCTCCATTCAGTTCCTGGTGATTTACTAACTGCTGTAGAGGACAAATTAACCCCCACACTTCCCTTCAGCACCATCTTGCCCTGCCTCCTTCAGCAGATTAATTCTTGCTGTGAAAAAAAAAAAAAGGAACAAAGGGAAAAATAAATAATATGGCCACTAAAGTTGAGACTACCACAATGCCTTTTATCCTATTTTCTATTCTCAGTTTTGGACGCTACCCTACCAAGCAGTGGAAATGGGAAGTTGAAGATGTAGGAAAGGAGATGGAAAATACCAGAACAATGAATAAAGCAAGGAATCGATATTTATTCACTCCCCTCCACCATCCAGTTTCATTCTGAAAGTGTGAGAGAGAGAGAGAGGGAAAGAGAGAGAGAAAGAGAGAGATTGTGCATTTTCAAATACATACTCTTTGACATATGAGTAATAGTCCCAAAATTTCAGAAACATGATTCTTTATGACTCTGGATGACCTGTGAATGTCTGTAAATCCATGTGTGATTTTGATTTATATTCATGTCTATTTACATATGCAACCTAAATCAGATTTTTACTGATTATATTGTATTTACCTTATTTAGCTTGGTTTTAGACTTCTTACATAAACATGCTTTAGAGCTAATTGTTTATAATTCTAAAAGCTTATAAAATTCAATTCTAAATAATGATTTGGTTCTGAGTGGTTTTGTACAAATTCCAGTACATTTTCTGCCTAAATCTTACTAATAAACATCTGTTTTAGAGTGAAGCCATATTCCAACACATCATCTTATGAAACATTTTTAAATGATAACTAGCAAGTTATTTTACAAAAATAGTTTGCAAAGTTAGATATGAATCTACTGCTTGATCCAGTCATTCCACTCCTAGATATTTATTTACACAAGAAAGAAAATAGCACATGTCCATACACAAATACATGTACATGATTGTTCAAGTAGCTTTATTTATGAGACTACAAAAGGTAAAACAACTCAGTGTCTATCAACAGGTGAAAGGATATACTACTACTCACTGATAAAAATGAATACCTGATAACATGGATGAATATAAAAATAATTATGCTAAGTGAAAGAAACCAGCAAAAAAAAGAAAACACAATGTATATTGCCATTAATATAAAGTTCTATAAAATGCAAACTAATGGATAGGGACAGAAAGGAGATCAGTGGTAAACTGGTGACTCGAAGAAAAGTGTGTGGGGCATGGCAGAAGAAAGGGATTACAAAGAGGCAAGAGGAAGATTTGAGTGATAGTTATGTTTAATCTCTTGGTTGTGGTGATGGTTTCATGAGTGCATACTGGAGTTGGAATGAGGGGGAAATTAATGAGGTGTTAGCATCAGGTCCAAGATTAACGGCTAAGGTGCCCAAAACTCTGTGATCAAAATAAATAATATTATAATGCAATATCTTTTAAAAACTTAAAATGAATTAAAAACATGTTGAGTAAAATATCAAAATTTTAAATAAAGACAAAATTTGGCTCTGCAATCGTACTTCTCTACTTGCAAACTCCCATTTCACTCAAATCATCCTAATCCCAGCTCTGGTTCCAATAAAATTTATTTGCAAAAATATAGAATGGACTACAGGCCACAGTTTGTCAATTTGATTTTTTTTAAATATTATTTCTTAGATTTTTGGTGTTACCTTATATAATAGCTTTGAGAAATTGTCTTACTCATCTATTCCAATCTCAGTCCTTCTGTATATATATGTCAAAATCTGTTTAACTGCACTTTAAATATTTTTAGCTGATTACACAACAGTTAAACTAAAAGAAAAATGTTTAACTTACTTTTTATTTTTTATAAATATTAAAAATAAAAATGAAAAACTCTTCAATTGCAAAGCTATAAACTACTTTTTTTTTTTTTTTTTAACCTTTACTCCCACATCTCACTAATCTTATTCATAGGGCATAGATTTTACTGGCTTGGTATTTCAGGAAAATTCATCTCCTTTATTTCCAAGTCCTTTCCTATAAAGATGTGGAATGGGGTAGAGTACAAGAAGAAGGAATTTATGATTATATTCTGACAATGTAGTTGTGCATGAGTTGGGATTAGGTTTATATGTGACAGAAAAATAGCAGCGGCTTATGCTCATTAAAGGTTTATTTCTGTGGGACGTAAACCAAGGTCAGAGGGACGTGTCTTGGACAGGTCAGACAACTGTGGTCCATGAAGTCCTCAGGAGCGCAGGGTGCTTCTCTGTTCTAGGCCACAGACTTCATTCTTTTTTTTTTTTTTTTTTAATTTTTTTAAATATCAAACAAACACAAACATTCATAACTTTTCATCATTCCGTTCTACATATACAATCAGTAACTCACAATATCATCACATAGTTGCATATTCATCATCATGATCATAGACTTCATTCTTTTAGCCTAAATTGGTGGCCTCTAAGCTCCAGGCAGCAAAATACAGAAGAAATAAAGAAGAGGGGGAAAAGGCACATTCCACTTGCCCCTCTAGGAATGTTTCTGGAAAATGCCACAGTATACTTCTGCTTATTCCTTCCAAAGATTTTAGTCACATAGAATTATGTGACACCCACTTAGCTGCAAGAGAAAAAGTAAAATATAGCCTTGAATCAGGGCGGTCATATGTTCCCATAAGCATTTTATCATTGTGCAATAGGATTTTACTTTTCTTGTCTCTAAAATGAAGAGATTTACTTTGTGGTCTTGATTTTTTTCACCAGATTTAACATTATGCATTTTAATTCAATCGAAATAAAAAGATCTAACTTTGGAGACAGTGAGAAGGAGAAGGGAGCAAGGTAATATAATTATACTTGAAAATGGACACTCAATCTGCTTTTGTGTCATAATGCCCAGGAAAGTACATTTCAAAGAGAAATAGTTACATTGAATAGTTGAAATGTTTATTTTGAAATTTACTTTTATATACTCTAAAATAGATGTAAATACTGAGACAGATATTTTAATGAGATTTGTCAATTGCATTTGAAAACATGCCTTTTTACTCCTGTGAATAAAGGTGTACCTTTCTGTCCTTTCTCTCTTGATTAAAAATTCTTTACACTGACTAAAACAAAAATATTCAATCTGGCATTCTTTTGGCTTTTGGGAAGATTTAGGGTTGAAACCTCATCTGTTCAAATGCCGTAGTTTAAGAGTACAACCAGAATTTAAGGATATAACTGCAATATTTTAGAGTCATCTAACCTGTAGTAGCGGAAAAGAAAAAATGAAATGAGGATATTAATATTGTATAAATAACTCTAAACATCTGTGACCAATGGACTTTAATATAGGACAGCAATGGGTTTGCACAGGCACTTGGCAACCAGGCCCATTAGAGTCAGAGCCTTTGCTCTGCCTTTTACTAGCTGTGCAATGTGGGGTGTGGAGGAAACGACTTAACTTCTCTGAGCTTCAGTTTCTTCATCTAAACCGTGGAGTTGACAAAGAACTGCTGTTTCAGGGTTCTGGTGCTGCTTAAGTATCATCATGCACTTAAAGTTTTTAGCTGAAAACTTGTCACATAGTAAGCACCCAATGAAAGGCAGTTATTGTTACTAAAAACATTAAAGAACAGAGAAAGCAAGAAAAGCAATCAAACTTGCGTTGAGGAGATATGGCAATTTATATATTCAGGAACAGTAGCATCTGTGAAAGGAAATAATATCCTGGAAACAAAAAGAAATTACTTTACAGCGGGCAACGGTGGCTCAGTGACAGAATTTTCACCTGCCATGCTGGAGACTCAGGTTCCATTCCCGATGCCTGCCCATGCCAAAAACAAAAACAAAAACAAAAACAAATAAAAACAGAAATGACTTTAGAAGAGCTGTAATTCTCACCTCATGGTATAATGGTAAGTAACATGTGCAGAGTGACTGAGCTGTCCTGAACAGATTCACCACACACGGCCTGTATACCATGTGCCTCCAGCCCAGAATGACTTTGCAAATCACTGAAATCTCTATATGTGTGCTTTATCTATGGAGGACCTGGGCTACCTTACTGTGGAAAAAATAAGATTGACATTCTTCCACAACAAAACTGGCTGGCACATGCTTAGCTCTTTGGATAGGCGGAATGGAACCAGAGGCAGTGACGTCTGTGGATTTTGTTTGTTTCATGGATGATAACTTGTCATGAGCCACCTGTGTTGCCTGGCTACACAGAAAGAAAATATACACTTATAACACTTAACCAGTTGCTTTGTAGTCTGAAAATAGTGTGAGAATACATTCAACAGAGCAAGGAAAAGGTGGATTATCTTTGTTGGCTATTCTGGCAGCACAATATACAACAAATCTAGATAACATTATAATTTAAAATTAAAATATACAATATTATGCAACAAGAAGTCAGAATAGCCAAAGATGTAGGGCACACTAGGGCACACTGTTTGGAATGGGCTGCATTGGTTTGAATCCCATGTCTACCACTTACTAGCTGTGTGGTCCTGCATACATTATTTTACCTCTGTGGACTTCAGTTTCTTCATTTGTAAAATAAAAATTCTTTCACGTATTTTGTACACTTGCTGTGAGGATTAAATTAACATATTTAATATAGGTCCTCATCAAAGTGCTGAAATTAATTAGGTACTTAGAAGTTTTAGCTACTAGTTTAAAATACCTAGAATGGTAAATTTAAAGACTTAAACTCTTAAGGTCTGGTCTCTATTGTCAAAAAAACACACAAAATAGCAACAGCAATATGTTTAATGCAGCAGCCCTGGTGCTGTCTTATAAGAATTTACTTAATTATACAAAGCCAGGTTGTTTCTTTTCTTAACTTTAAAATCAATAGAATCTAAGAAAGGAAGAAAGGACAGGGAACATTAATTAGTAGGTCTCAGTGAGCATTACAATAACACAGCATGAGGCCAATCTAATCTTTCTAATCACACAGTGGACACTCAGCCACTCTTGTCCAGAGTGCTTAACTCAGGATGAATCAGTCCAAGTGGCCATTACTAGCAGGCCTAGAAAATTCCTTATTTTCTTATAAAGACTTCTGTTAGGGTGTAGGAACCATTTAAAACAACAAAACTCCCAAGAACGTCTCCTGTGCACAAATTCAAGTTGACCTTGAGCAGCCCAGTTATTTCTGTTTATGACTGTTCTAGTTTGCTAGCTGCCAGAATGCAATATACCAGAAATGGAATGGCTTTTAAAAAGGAGAATTTAATAAGTTGCTAGTTTACAGTGCTAAGGATGAGAAAATGTCCCAATTAAAACAAGTCTATTGAAATGTCCAATTTAAGGCATTCAGGGAAAGATACCTTCGTTCAAGAAGGCTTATGAAGTTCAGGGTTTCTCTCTCAGGTGGAAGGGCACATGGTGAACACAGTCAGAGTTTCTCTCTCACCTGCAAAGGCATATGGTGAACATAGTCAGGGTTCCTCTCTCATCTGGAAGGACACTCGGCAAGCACAGTGTCATCTCCTAGCTTCTTCTCCTGGCTTCCTGTTTCATGAAGCTCCCTGGGAGGCACTTTCCTTTTTCATCTCCAAAGGTCGCTGGCTGGTGGACTCTGCTTTTCATGGCTATGCCATTCTGCTCTGCTCTCTCTGAATCTCTTTCATTCTCCAAAATGTTTCCTCTTTTATAGGACTTCAGAAACTAATCAAGACCCATCCGAATGGGTGGAGACATGTTGTCACCTAATCCAGTTTAGCAACCACTCTCGATTACATCACATCTCCAGGGAGATGATATAATTACAGTTTCAAACATATAATGCTGAATAGGGATTAGAAGAAATGGCTGCCTTTACAAAATGGGATTAGGATTAAAACATGACTTTTCTAGGGTGCATACATCATTTCAAACCAGCACAATGACTAACAAATATTTGAGGAAATGATAATTGTTGCATCACTAACTTTTCCTAAAGGATTTTTCAATGGTTTTCTTATTTGGCTGGTCACTTCTAAGTGTAAAGTAATGGAACTAAGGACAACAGAGGCAGCTCTTTCACAACTCAGATTGATCCTCCTTTTGCATAACATACTACCTAAAAATAAAAATTAAAGAACTGTGTTACATTACCCAGTGGTCTAAGATGATGAAAAATAAGAGGCAAAATACTCCCCAAATGTGCTCTTCCTGTTTATGTTATTCTCTTCTTTCCTATGCATACACATTATTGTATGACACTTTTGAAAATGGATTTAGTAAAAATTCAAAAATATATTTAAGGGATTATCTTTTAATTATTATAAATCATCTCAAAATCTATGAAATACACAGAAATGTTACTCAAATTTATCAACACTACCCCCTCACAGATTTGGTTTTGTTCACCTGTTTTGTGACTTTTGTGATTCACTGGTTAATGCAATATAAACTAAACATGTTTAGGGCCAACTCTAACATCTGTCAAACAGAACAGGCCCTATGAAGTCAAAATAAAACACTTTAAAAAAAAATTCAGATTAGCTTATATGCTGCCTAATTTTCTTTAATATACCTTACATTTTTTAGCTGTTTTGGAAGCAGAAACTAATGAGAATTCCTATAAAGCTCTTCTACCCACTTTCACCCTCCTCACCCCCAGACACAGTTTCTTCTATTATTAAAATCTTGCAGTAGTTTTTTTACAACTGACCAACCAGTAATGATACATTATCATTATCTAAAGTCGGTAGTTTACATTAGAGTTCACTTATTGTGAGGTATATTTCAATTTAGGTTTTTACAAATGCATATGTCATGTAGCCACCATTATAGTTTCATATAGAAGAGTTTCTCTGCCCTAAAAATCTCATGTGCACCATCTATTCATCCCTCCTATCCTCTCTCTGAATGCCTGGCAACCACTGATCTTTTTACAGTCTCTAGTTTTGCCTTTGCAGAATGCCATATGGTTGGAGTCATAGTTTTTTAGATTGACTTCTCTCACTTAGCAGTATGCATTGTTTCTTCCATATCATTTCCAAGGTGGTATTGTGTTGACTATTCTGTGTCTCTGTCTTTCCATATAAACTTTAGAATAAATTTGATCAAATTCATGAAACAGCTTACAGGAATTTTGACTGAGATTGCATTGAATCTATAGATCAAGTAAGTAAAACTGAAATCATAATAATAGTCTTCATATGAATGGACATGGGATATCTCTCCATTTATGTATATTTTCTTTGCTTTCTTTCACCAGAGTTTTGCAGTTTTCTTCACATAAATCTTACACATATTTAATTAGTTTGTTAACTAGGCGTTTCATTTCTGGGGATGCTATCTGTTTCGGTTTGCTAAAGCTGCCGAAATGCAATAAACCAGAAATGGGTTGGCTTTTAACAATGGGATTTATTAACTAACAGGTTACAGTTCTAAAGCCATGAAGATGTCCAAATTGAGGCATTCAGAGAAAGATACCTTGACTGAAGAAAGGCCAATGGCATCCGGGATTCCTCTGTCACAAGGGAAGGCATGTAGCTGGCATCTACTGATCCTTTGCTCCTGGGTTGTGCTGCTTTCAACTTCTGATTCCAGTGGCTTTCCCTCTGAACGTCTGTTGGTCCATGCTAGCTCCTCTGGGGTCACCTCTCTGAGCTCTCCATGTCCTACGGGTCCACTCTTAGCATCTTTGGGGCATTTTTATCTCTCTCTCTCTAAAGGTCTCTAGGCTCTCTAGGTTTTTACCATCTTTTCATTTTCTCATAAAGGACTCCAGTGAAGAGGATGAGACCCACCTAGAATTGGGTGGGTCACAGCCCCGTGCAAACAACCTAATCAAAAAGTCCCACCCACAGTAGGTCTGCACCCACAAGAATGGAGTAGAAGAGCATGGCTTTTCTGGGGTACATAATAGTTTCAAACCAGCACACTATGTAGGTGGTATTGTGTTTTTAATTTCAAATACCAACTGTTCATTTCTAGTATATAGGAAAACAATCAACTTTTAACCCTGTGTCCTACAATCTTGCTATAAACACTTATTCATTCTAGGAGCTATTTTTTCTTTGGGGGACGTTCTACATAGATGATCATTTCATCTGCAAACAAAAACAGTTTTATTTCTTCCTTCCCAATCTTCATATCTTTTATTTCCTTTTCTTGTCTTATTACATCTGGTAAGTCCTCCAGTATAGGGTTGAATAGCGGTGGTGAGAGAGGACATCTTTGTCTCACTACCAATATTAGGGAGAAAACACCTAATTTTGCACCATTAAGCATGATACCAGTTCTAGGGGCTTTGTAGATCTTTTTTATCAAATTGAGGAAGTTCCTCTCTATTCCTATTTTACTGAGAGTATTCACTATGAATGGGTGGTGGATTTTGTCAAATGTTGTGGCAGTTTCTGCTCCCAGTAAACTGTGATTTTCCTTATCTATATGACTCTGTAGTTTTTGGGGTGATGTTGTTCCTTATGACTTCAATTTTCTAATAGATCTAAGAGGAGTAGTTTATTTTCAGTTTTTCAGACTTTTTTTCTTGTCACATATTAGACTATAGAATGTGACCTAAATTTTAATAAGAGCTACTAGATTTATGCTTTGAATTAAAGAGAATAATTTATAGCAGGAAGGTCAAGGAAGTTTGAAATCAGAATCATTAAGATGACAGTCAGGGGCCAGGATAAATCATCTTGTACCTTTTTTTACCTCTACTACTACTTCTATCATTAAATTTCTTCTAGAAATCAGGAGAAAATAAATTTCAAGAGCACTTATTAATAAAAGGCAATGTGAGTGAAGGTGCTGCTGTGTTTATGTCAATGCCTTGGCTAAGGAAAGGTGGTAACAACTTTTGGGAATGGGAATGTATGATGTATGCATTCATGGGTCTAGAGAATCCATCTTCTTCTCCTTTATAGACTGTCCATATAGATTCTATTCTATTAACCTGGATTATAGTCTGCTCTGCCAATATCATACTGATCTGTTCCCAGGGAAAGGAACCACATCATTCTGAGCAATCCAAGGAAACGTAAGAAAAAAAATACTTTTAGCAGTATTTCTTTTCTTTTCTTTTTTTTGCGGGGAGGGGGGAATGTAACATAAGCAATTTAAATTGAAAATAGAAGATACATATTTAAACATAAGGATTACCTAAATGTTTTACTCCAAATTGCCTAAATGATGGAATGAGTTCTCTATATTAAGTTCTTTAATTGACTTCTGAACAAGACAGATTCTTCATCTACAAATAAAAAAATATTATGACTTGAGCTCACAAGAAACGTGGATATCAAATGTGTACAGTGTGTTGAAGCCCTGTACACTCATTGAACAAATACCTACTGTAGACACAATAATTACTGGATATATGTGAAATTAAAAGATGAATTGAGCTCTGTCTCATAAAATGTAAATAAATTGAAGGTAAGTTAATATTTATTGAAGTTTCTAAATAGCTTGCCCTTGTGAATAACATGCTGGCCATCCATTGACACAACTTGTTATGAGAAGTTAGGAAGAAAAAAGTTGGGTTCATAACTTTCCATTTACATAGAAGTTGGTAAATAAATGGGAAGAAATGTGGTCATTAATAAGATACACTAATGTTAACTATTTATTTCTACTAAGATACAAAAAAATAAAATGAGAGAGAGAAGGGAGAAAAGAGTAAACATTCCCTGAGTGTCAACTATTATGTATCTCATTTAATTATTTTATAGATGAGCAAATTAAATCAAAGATAGGTTAAGAAATTGTCCAGTGACAAAGATAGCAAATAATGGATTCAAATTAACACACTTGAGTGACAAAACTGAATCAGAATGTAATTCTCTGAAATTCAGCTTGGTTGAATTCTTTGCAGGTTCTTAATATGTTAAAATACTGCATCATCTGCATGGAGGCTTTGAACTCTGTGCCAGTCTATCACATAATGAACACTGGGGCCCCAGAATGGAGAAAAGCCCTTAGGTAACCATGGCAACTTTCCCAAACTCTGCCAAGACATGGGAAACACCTTCCAACCAAATGCCATAATAGGTTTTACTAAGGAATTCATCACATGAAGGCAGAACAAGTGAAGAAAGGGAATGAGTACTTTTAGTATCTGAGGACGTCAGCCTTCAACTGGATAATTAACTTTGACTTCTAATTAACCTAAAATATACTTAAAAGAGGAAAATAAAGACCATTAATGTCCAGGGAGAAATAGTGTCTTTTACCCTCATGTGAAATAGATCTTAACATTTTCAGTTACATCTAATTAATGGCCTACCTGTTCATTTTTACTGGACGTAGAACAAGATGAACTTGGCTGAATCAATTAATTAATTTTATGATAGGCAGAATTCATGCCCCGATCCCTGAAACCTGTGAGTATTTTACCTTACCCGGATAAAGGCACTTTGAAGATTTGATTAAAGGTAACAGACCTTGAGATGGAGAGACTTGCTCTGAATTATCTGGATTATTTGGCCCCTTCCAATCACATGAATCCTTCCTTAAGTCAGAGTGATATTGAATGAGAACGGCTCAATTTGCTGTTGCTGACTTTGAAGGTGGAGGAAGGGGGACAAAAGCCAAGGAATTCAGTTTGCCTCTAGAAACTGGAAAAATTAAGGGAATGGATTGTCTTCCAGAGTCTCCAGAAGGAATCCAAGCCTACTGCTGAGACCCTGATTTTAGCATGGTGAGAGCTATGTCAGACTTCTAATATGCATGATTGCATGATCGTAAATTTTTCGTATTTTAAGCCACTACATTTGTAGTAATTTTTTTGCATCAGTGATAGAAAGCTAATACCTTTTCTTTGTAATACCCCACTAATACCAATTTGCATGATGCAATGGTGAATCCAAAATAATATAAAATATGACCCTTAAAAACTGCTTTACCCTGCTAAAAAGGAATCAGACTTCCAAACATGAAATAATTAGAAAGTGACACACCTTATTGCATAACCAAATGCTAACTTGTGTGGTTCAGAGAAGACATTTTAAAACTCCAGAGAAAGGCATGCTTAAGTATCAACGTGAGCCCATGGAATTGTGAGAAAGTTTTCCTTGTTGACATTGCACAATGAAAGAATAGTTAGCCTTGAAAAAAGTTTTGAATTCTCATTTCTTGAAAATTCTTTCAGTCCATGGATTTTGAAGTTTCTTTCTTAATACATGCAATTTTCATAGATAATGAGTCCCTGAAGAAGATTTAAGCTAGAAGTTGCGATCTCATTTGAATGCAGCACGGAATGGTAACCAAGATCAATTAGAATCATGTGTTGGAGCCACAAGCAAAAGGAAAAATTTACAGGCTAAGTTTGAATATTATCAGGGTTGATATTTATTCAGTATACATTAGTTGATAAAATATTTAACAAGTCCCATTCTGGATTTATAAAAAGTGGCCCCCTGAGTTGCCTAGTATTCAACTACCAACTTTGTCATCAGGTTTCTACCCCACTGCCTTGGACCATTCCTAAACTGGCAACTAAAGGGCTAGTGCAAGGCACAGTTATTATGATTAGTTGTTACATATTTTGAATGTTATCTTGGATATTATCCTGAATGAAGGTAGAGTGATATACCAGATGGTTTTTCAAGGTCTGTTTGGCCCTTATGTTATATAATACATAGAAGAGCTAAAAATATATATTCTGGGTTAAAAGAACATACTGATTTATGTTTCTAGATGTAATTTATTTGGAATCAAGTGGAGAAATAGCTGTCTTAAATTTACTTCTCAGGAAACTTCTACTAATTACCAGCATGGAAAAGCTCTTGGTAAAAGAACTTTATAAAATTCTCAGCAATGACTTCACAACAGTAGCGGAACTTGGCAGATGTATGCCATTGAGCTTTCTCAGGCCAAGTAGTACAGTTTCTTGGCATACTTTGAAAAAAAATTCTAAAAATGGTATTTTCTGTGTTCAAAGCAATGAGAACAGAATGTCTATTCTGCAACCACTATATATGGAGGGAATCCAGAATTTCTTACGGACACATACGTTTTGTTGTGGTAGCTGGACACAATACCAATATATGGTGCATAGGGAGATAGACATTTAGAATTCTGTTACATAACAGAGTTTCAAACACATTTCCATGAGCAGTCATGTATGACAATCCTCCAGTCCATGCTCAGGTTCAGCTGTTGTTTTCATCTACTTTTCTATCCATGAGGTTATGTTGACTTGTTGGACTAGCCAAAGTTTGACATTTTCTGTAGAAAGTGGACAGATTACCAGAAATCTATCTCACTTCCTAAGAATGGCTTTCCCCCAGGTCTCCCAAGCCCATCTGAAATGTACCCATTCCATATGTAAACCCTGGTCTTCAACTGGATTTTCTACTTTACCTGAAATCCATGATTATTCTGGGCAATGGAATAAGGTTAGGTGGAATAAGGCTAGGACAAGTGTTATACTTTGCTCAGCTTGGAAGAAACATTTATCACAGTATCAAAAAAATGAGAAAAGCAGAAATTTTGTTACTTGATTATTCTTTGCCATTCGTGATATGCAAATTGCATTATATCTGAATAAAAACCTGCATTTAACATATTTCTTCTTAATGAAGTTCTTTGGGGCTTGAAAATATGGTGAATTTTAGATATGACTCATAAGTTTATATATAAACATATACATAATTGTGAATTTAAATTCTGGCATCAAGAACTGTATTAGTATTATTACTAATTGTGCATATGTACATTTTTCTTATGAGACGGGGCTTCTTATGCATACAGGGTATAGTTTATATACTCTTCTTTACCAAGACTAAAGGGCCATGATTAGAAGAAGATAAAACATTCAAAACATCTTTGTTTAACTGAGCTAAGTTAAATGGAATTTCAAACTCAATTCAATTTCAAATTTCAAAACTTTATGATACAGATTCTTTTGAGACAACAGTCTGCTTGGATGATGCTCTGAATTGCTTAAGCAAGGCAGTATATTTGAGTATGACAGTTTGAAATGAAGGTTTTAGTGAATTCTGGGGATGCTAAAAATGCATTTCCGGTAATAATGTTGTTGATTTTCATCTTTTATAACCACGATGTTATTTATAACCTTAAACAAGAAAACAAGGTTTATAGTTAAACAAGTTTTATAGCTAAATATATGGCAGTTTCCCTTCCAGCTCTGAAACAGTGTTTTCACAACATACGATAGTGTTAAAGAACCTGGGTTTGAGCCTAGTGTTCATTGTTAACTGGTATTTGACTTTCAAGTTCACTTGAGTCCTCAAATTTCATTATATTTTTTACATAAGAAAATTGGTCTTGATAACGTCTAGTCTCTTGAAGTCCAAAGTTCTTTTATTTTCTAACATGTTATTTTGTGTAAAATCCAGTAAGAGATGAGGGACAGAAGTTCAACAGTCTCCCTCAACTCTTCCCCAGTGCAGAGAAATAAAAGCTACATTTAGGCATTACAATTTATCATGCACTTTCCTATGCAATAGATATATTCAGGTTTTAGAATCCCTCTTCCTCAGGGAGACAAATGGAAACATAAATATAACAAAAGATTTGAACAAACTCGTTTAATCAATGGCAGACACAAGATTACCTCGGGTACCTGAGTCCACATTATTTATTCAACAAGCAACTTTTCACAAATTCAGTCTTATTTTTTCTCATTGCTCTATCTGGTTCTCTCTGACTCATTTTTACTGCTTCATAATGCTTTTCATCCTACCTTCTTGTCCTCTGTTTTCCTTTAGATGCTTTAATATGTTTTTTAAGTTTTTTTCCATTTCCTTCTCCCCAAATGCAAATAAGCATGGGAATAATTCTAGAAGCAACCTTGTCTAGTTATTTTACTTTTAATAGTTATCATCACAGTAAAAGTTAAAGTGTATATATATTTGATATCATATTCAACAGCATGCTATGAACTTTACATTTTAATGAACCTTGACAAATGCAGCAATACATAAATCCTTTCTTTGCCCCCTTTTTTTATTAGCTGTAAAATTCTATTTAGAATGACTTAATCAGGACTGAGGAGAGACTTTGTAAGTAATTGAATGCTAATTAATAATCTACTCTCCAATTGAATATAACCCTTTGAGGTTAGAATTCATGCTGAGTGCTTAAATTAGCTGTGCTGAATTACACTGGGAAGAGTTCCTCCTGATTTGTGACTCCAGCAGCTTCTGCTACAGGTAAGTAGATTGTGGTTGCTGTACTTCTCTGATGCACCTGCCTCTCAGTGTTTCAGAATGGTACTTTGCTTTGCAACCTCAGCTCTGAGGGATCCAATAAAAGTCACCAATTTTCAGTTTGTGCAGTCATTCCTTGTGGTAAGGGCAAAAATGTCAACTTTCAAGCTCCTTAAATGTTGAAGTTAAAACCAGTTCGAGGTTTTTTTTTAGAATTGTAGTTTGCCATAACCATAAAACATGGAAACGAAAGACTGAATATGTTTTCTTTAACCTGTAAAGAAAAACTATTTAAAATTCAAAATACAAATGATACTCTTTAATTTCATAAAGTAGATACATAATGTTAAAGAAGACTACACAGTAGTCTCCTGTTTTAGTCCCCAAACTAAAAGGCATAAAATTGGAAAAAAACTACCACAATAGTATTCCTGCCATCTAAACAAAAAATGTTTTGTCTCTACTCCCCTCTCCATCTTACATTTGAAAACTATAGGATCACGTAACGTTTTGGACTCCTAAAACAAAAAAAAAAAATTGAAAATCGATCCAGTGATAATAGACTTGGCCATTTCGAAGATCATATTCTAAAGCTCAAATTTGTAAAGCATTGCATCAAATAGTACAAGAACTATAATTATTAATCTACTTTCACTGTACTGTCTCTTCACAATAAAATAAGAACCCCAGGTTATAAAAAAAATCCCAAATAAATACTTCAAAGACTTCTGCTGATCTAAATAGAGTCATGGGATGATTATTTGAGTTAGTCTGATGGAAGAAGAAACACATGATTGAAACAGCAGAGCAGAGTGACTATAGGAAAAGAGAAAAAAGGGAGCAGAGGGAAGGAAGTTAAAAAATAGTGTGACAAAACACTAATACATCTTTTTGTTCTTTTGAGTCTTTGGTAATTATTTTCTTTGAATCCCTGTTATTAAAGATGGTTCTCAAATTTTAGGAGCATCACAATCATCTGGAATGTTTATTAAAATACAGATTGCTGATCCACCCCCAGATTTTGTGATTCAATAGTTTAGAGTGGGGCCTGAAAATGAGCATTTCTAACTGGTTCCCAGGTGATACCAATTTTGCTAATTGGGAGGCCACACTTGAGATCCATTGGTTTAAGGCAAAGGGAAAGAAGATTGTGAGTTATACAGTGACCTTATCTTAAGAGAAAATATCATTTCTAAAACTAGTTTCTGCTCTGCTTGTGAAATCATGTAATCAGCATTTTTTCTGGACTTAGATTATATGAATTCTTTTTAGAGATGCTTTCCAACACCATTGTTTAATTATTTTATAGTGGGATTTTAATGCAGTAGTCAAAGTTTTCTTTAAATTGTGGTTTGATTTTGATAAAGTAATAAAGTTAGGATAGTTGAACATTTGTATAAAAAGAGAAATAACATGCATCCATATATCATTAAAAGAAGTATCTGAAAGATATTGGTGTTGTTATAATGCTGCTCTCACAAATGTGAAATTATTACAGATTCCTGGAAAAGAACAACTGGCTGATCATTATAAAAACGATTAATACAGGCACAGAGACATATTCATTATAATACTTACCACAATTTTGGGAATTCCCTAAGAATGCATAATATGAAAATCACAATGGTATGGAGGTGACATCATGCAGGGTATTTAGATGTCAAACCATGTGCTCATTTTACTCAGTGCAAATGAAAAGATTTGTTACCATAATTTTTTAAAGTACGCTATAGAAAAGGGGTAAAAGAGTTTACAGTGGGCAAAGCTGGCAAACACTACCCAAGACAGATCATCAAGGCCAATGCCAACAGTGAGAAGTCGTGCTGGCAGTAGGACCCTTGACATGATGTGATGAAAATGGTGCAGGGAAAGTGATCTTCCTCCCACAAAACTATTATCCCAGGTAAAATAGGAGGAAAACATCTGACAAATACAATAGAGAGAAATTCTACAAGTTACCAGACCACTACTCCTCAAAACTGTCAATGTCATCGAAAACAAAGGACACCTAAAAAACTGTCATAGTCAAGGGGAGTCTAAAGAAACTCTACAGCGACTAAATGTGGAGTGGTATTTGCATAAGACCCTGGAACAGAAAAAGGATATTAGGTAAACATTTAAGGAAATCTGAGTAAAGTATGAACTTTAGTAAATATTAATTTATCAATATTGGTTCATTAATGGCAACAAATATACTGTGTTAATGTAAGGTGTGGACAAGATAGGTAATGATGTGCACAATCTACACACTTTTTCTAAAAACCTAAAGATTTTATAAAATCAAAAGGTTATCAAAATTTTTAGAAACTTCGGTTTACAGAGAAAAACTTGAAATATAGATGTATAGATCAGTAAGAGACCTTAAGCATCAAATACATCAACATCCTATTTTACAACTAGAGAAACTGAACCTCAGAAGTGACAACTCAAGATCACACAAGACTAGAACCCTTGTCCCTTTTTCTGAGTTTTGCCACTTTGCCCATTAACTGTGAGAAATTTTTTAATTCCTTAAGCTGCTTCAAAATTGATGTGTAAAATACATTAATATTAATAAATAGGGAAGACTTTACATGTTTAAAAATTCTGTTAGCATACCATGTTGCCTTCTTCCTAAAATATGTTTTGACAAACTGGTTGGGTTCAATGAAAGTCATAAGTACTTAAAAATTGTGGGCTCATTATTGCCCAGAAGGCAAAACAGTCTGTACAGCATGATAATATTATAAATCACACAGTCCTCTCAGTCGCTCTGCTTTAGGAAGCACTTTTCAAGAGAAAGACTAATTTTCAAAAGAGGTTTCTGACTAAACAAAAGACAAGAGTGCTAAAAAAAATTCCCAAAAAGGGAAATAACTTATCATAGTAAATTGTGATCCTTGAAGTCCCCCTAGTTTACACTGCTAAATCCTGTATGCCATGATCATGTTAAAATCTTTAAAACATGATTTGGTGGCATAAACTAAAATTGGGGGCGGTGCACTGGTGGCTCAGTGGCAGAATTCTAGCCTGCTGTGCCAGAGACTCAGGATTGATTCCCAGAGCATGCCCATGCTACAAAAAAAAAAAAAGGGGTACATTAGAACGCAAGAAGTAAGAGATCTTCACTGAGAGCCTCACAAGAAAGTAAGGAACATGTCCTCTTTTCCTTTCAATACTTGCCTTTCTATGCTAACTTTGATAGCTCTCTTTTAATATTTGAAAAAAAAAAAGCTAGCTGGTAAGTAAAATATTCAATAAGACTCAATTATGCATCTTTTTAGTACGGTAAATTGTACTTCCCTACTCATTCTTCTCTCCATGAAAAGAAACAATGTAGAAAATAAATCAGAAGGTCTAACAAAGGTAAACAGTAAAGGAAGTAGATTATTATTAAGACTCATGAATAGTCCTTAATAGATTATTTCTGTATTAGGAATCTAAGTAGTATAGATTACTCTTCAGCAAACAATAGCTACAAATACAATAACAATTTTATTTTTAAAAGGCTTAAAACAGAAGTTTAATTTTTGGGTCTGCTTTTGTTTCTGTTTTTCTTACTATTCTTGTATGATACAGAAAAATGTAAGCCTCTATAAAATTTACATCTTGGGAAAAATATATATAAAATCTCAGTTCCATTATTGATTATGTTCACTTCTTTAGTGATAGAACTACATTTCTAAGTGAACAGTAATTTTAATATTTTTTTACAAAGGGAAACTAAACTCTAAGTTCTAAAACTTTGATTTTTTTCTGCATCTTTCTGAAGTCAATGAAATATTACCTTTTTCTTTAATCCCAGTAGTATTCTTCCTGCTTTTTTCCTTTATCCCACCGAATTCTTGATAATTATATCAAGTGTTTAGTTATTTTTATTGACTAACCCCAACCCATTCTATTATTTCCTCTATCTTTTCTTTCCTTCATGGTTTAATCCAATCACTCCTTTAATGGACGTTATTCCTTTTCCATACCAGGTCCTTCTTTCACTTCTTTAACTCTGGAAATTAAGCTTTAGCTTAATAGAGTTCATATTGTATATTCAATTTAAATAGCCCACATAATACTAAATTTCATTTTCACCTTGTTCAATTAATTCTTTTAAGCTTCATAGGCCAATTCAAGTAATCAAAGAGTGTGAAAATCTGGTTTATTACAATTTCATGAGTGAATAAACTGAAACCATATCAGAAACAGATAACCTAAAAATTACATGCATTGCTTATTTCATATCATACTGGTAGGCTGATTGACAATACTGAACCATCTTGAAATTTTCAGCTTGCCAAGCAATTAAATTAAATGAATGCAGTGCATGGTGAGTTTGTTCAAAAATTGAATGAGAGATCTATTACCTTGAAATTTTCTCTTTTCTTCTAAAAGCCAAAGTGAATCAATGATGGAATATACAAGATGGTCTTTTACTTCTTTGTATTACTCCTTAAAGTAAAGTTTACAAAACTACAGCATGGTTGGCTGGCTTGATATTATTTAAAGCCCAAATTTACCATTCATATGTTCTACAAAGGTATGTGTTTGAGTGTGGGTATGTGTATGCATGTGTGCATATATGCATAACGATACAACTGGCTTAGGTAAAACAAAACTTCACCAACATCGTCTCCCTGCTATGCAATTCAAAAGTAATCCATTTAGGAGATAATTCAAATACGACGTTAACCGCTTTCATCACAAACATGTATTGATTGTTTTACATTTTATGTGCTTTTATTTACATGCATGCCATGCTCTCCAAGATACAGAGAAGAAAAAATAGTTGAAAGAAATGAAGAGGATATTTAGACGTTGGTTGGAATATGTCTGAATTCTTCCACTGGGCTTAGTTTACTCTCTGGGATGGAAGTGGAAGTCAGGATTGACATGGAACCAACTCAGGTCCTCAGATAAAATTTGGTGACTTAAAAAACAAAGAATCAGTACCTCCATTTCTTATCCGGATTCTGACAGCCAGCAGCCTAGTAGAAATTCTCCATAGCTCAGTGATGCAGTAGCGATAGTACAGGAATGAAAAAGTATAGTATCCTGGTCATGTCTACATCCTTAATCTCTTGATTCCTGAGACCTCATGGTTGGAAATTTGCTGGAGAGACACCGTAGTGGAAAAAGAAGTTGACATCTAAAAACTATCTTTGACGATTTTGACTAGAGCACAAATATAACAGATGAAGGGGTGGGATACATGTCATCACTAGAATTCATGGTTTCTGCTTACTTCTGTTTGTGCTCCACTGTAGACCTACTAATGGTCTGTGTCTCTAGTATTTCCATTTCTATAGGAAAATATATAGTTGTTCAAATAGAGGTCACTAATGGTAAAGATTATTGAAAAATAGAATCTGCTTAAGAAGAGATCTATGTAAAAGTCTTAAAAATATGTAATTTGTGGTACTCTAAGTCATAGGTAGCAAAATACATGAAGAGAAAGAGCAAGGAAAACAGATATAGTTTGGACCATCAGCAGAAGGAGCAGGTGATGCCTGCTGAGGAAGGCACTAGGGTTGTATTCAACTGTAAATGTTAGGCCAGTTTCTACAAAGTTTTGTTGATATCCCACAGAAGACTAGGATGGGGCTTGATGGAATGAGCATTCTGACATACATTTCGTGGAAGTTATATTTGTTCCTATAAACATAAAGGATAAATTCAAAACCAATTTCAACATGAGATATGAAGCCGGCTGATAGTGAGTGAACTTGGCTCCTGTAGTTTCCTCAGTTCCTCCAGGGAATTAGAAATGATGGTATTCTATCTGTCTCAGCTGAAGTTCAGCTCTAATAATGGGAAATCCAAATTAGGTTTTACTAAGTCTTTTATGTACTAACCATATCACCATGAAACTTCAGTGTAATCAATACATAGGTAGCAAAAATTGCCTTTAGCAAGTCAGATCATCTAGACCTAACAGCTGGGCTTTGGGTTCAACTTTCTAGCAGATCACCCAGGACCACTTGATATGTTGTCCAGAGATTATGTAACCTGTGACAGTAACTAGAGGGTGAGCGTACATATCATCTCAAGGTGTAATTGGAGCTGAGCACAGCTACAGTGGCTAAGGTAAAATATACATCTGGGTATGTGGAAATTTATATTCTTGTCTTCTTTCCCCACATACCTTTAAATATCTTCCATTACTTAATTAGTTAAACTCACTGTGTTTTTGACTGTCAAACTTTAAATACCTAATAAACACTTTGACTCATTTCAGCCTTAAATCTTAAAAGTTCAAAAGGAGTATCCCCAAATAATGAGTCCTTCTAATTCCCAGTGGTCCTACATAATCCCCTGTTCCCACCTAGCTCTTGAAGAACTCAGGTCTGTGCAGCCTCAAGACTAAAGAACATTCTAAGTAGAGGGTTAGGCATGGATTTTATTGGGACTTACAAACAGGAGAAGATTTTTTCTGGTGGCAGGTATCTGGAAAATGGAATTCAGGCTCTGTAACAGGGTAGGGAGTACAAGGCACAGCTTCTAAGGGTTTAGGACAAAGTCATCCCATAGGGTGTGAAAACAGAGTTTCGGCAAGAGCTCATGACACAGGAGTCTGGAGGTTTGTTATCAACAGTGATCAAGGGAGGGGACTTTTCACACTTTGTTTATGATACCATCTGTCATTTTCCTCCCCTGAGGAGGTCTGATGACTTTTAACTTCCGTCCCAGTCACTGTAAAGTCCACGTGCAGTAACTTATTCTCAATATGGAGGAGGCCCAGGCCCTGGACCTTCACATGTCCCAACAACTCTCTTCTTTTGAAAGTCATAGAAATCCATGACTACTATTTTGATCTTAGTGATGGCCAGCCATGGCCATGACCCAGACTGAGGAGTGGACAGTCCCTCCCCCTGAATTTCTAGAGCAGCACAAACCAAGGGAGAAGGTGAGGGAAAGGCAAAGTACTAATTTTTGATGGAATTCAAACCTAAATTAATCTTCAAATGACTACTGTTTATGAATTTTCCCCTGAAAATAATTGTCTCTAAAGGTCAACTTTTTACCTAAAAAAAGACATGATTCAGGAAATATTGGAAAGTCCATCCCTCATCACACAATACAAAATATACCCTACGATTTATTACAACTATCATTTAATTTCTTTCCCTAGATCCATGTTATCTGGAGCAATACATTTTACTCAAAGAAACTTAGTTACCCAATCAATGGCATTAGCCCCATTTAAAATCAAGTGATCAAGGTTGTGTATGTATCTATTGCTCTATTTATTCTCATCTTTCAGCATATCATAAACTAATAAAGAACTTTTTGTTCACACCCACTTCCTGATCAACCTTATAAATTAAATCCCACCCTGGTTTCACTGTGCTTTGCCCAAACTTTCATCAAAACTGAGCACATTATTTTTAGTATATAATAGAAAGTTTATAAAGGCAGGCATTCTTGCTTTTGTTTTTGTTTTTTCAATTTTGCTCACTATTCACAGTATAGACAATGTTGATTTACTAAATAATGCCTGTCTCCCCACTGGACTGTAAGCTCCATGAGGTATAAATGGATGAATAGTTGTACACTTTACTCTTTACTGCAACAAATTCATTGAAGAGATTTTTTACAGTGATGTTCTCAGCTCCACATGCCTTTCCAGTCACATCCTTCACGACCTCCTCCACACATACTGTATACTCCAGCCTGTTGGCAACGCCCCAACACTGTGAACACTACCACGTTTTCCTCCTTTATTGCATGCATTCTCTGCTAATCACCCACATATGGCCTAATCGATCTTCAAGTTGAGCATGATATCAAAACAATTAAAGGCACTTAATCAAAGCAAATCAAACTAAATGATTAATTACCCAAGTATCTGAGATACTGATCTTGGTAAAATATATAGGATTTTCTATATAATAGGTGAGTTTCATCTTTTGAGAATTTTGGAATATGATTTTCCACTTTACAACATTTGCATATGGCAGAGTATATTAAGACATTTCACTCAGTTTACTAAAAGCATTTTAGCCCTAATTCTATATTTACAGTAGTATGACCTACCATAATGTATTATGTTGGCAGTAAAATAGCCATTTATATTCAGTTAAATGTTTTTTGGGGGTATTTTTAAATATTTCCATCAAATTTTAATGAAGATCCAAATTAATATTGTATATTTTATAAGTACAATAAATTTTAGCTTCATACCAGATTAGTCAAATTATTCCTTTTGTGCAGCTCTGCATAATATAAATGACTTTTGTACAGTAATGATTTTAATTCATATTAAAGGAAACAGTATAATTTTGAGTAATAGTAATATTGAACAGTTAGAGTAGATAATTAAGCATATTTCAGAAATGCCTTAAATTCTATTAAATGGATATTTTGATTTGCCTACATAAAGATATAAAAAGATAGAGATATGCAGATGTAAACATGTACTACCTTTTATACTATAAATACCATAAATGTATATACTATGGTATATATTATGCAGTTCATATTATCCATTAAAATACATTCATAAGATAAAGTGAAATGGTAATAATAAATATGAACATGCCCACCATAAGAAACACTAACTTTTGGTTATTTTTCTGTGCACAGGGCATTTTTCTCAACATAATTTAAATCAATTGACAAAACACACATATAGTTGGCAAGCTTTCGGATAGTCCACAACCATTTAACACTTATCTGGCATTTTTCCTTATTATTTTATGATTTTCTTAAATATAAATCTTAATGGCAGTGTCATAATTAATTAAAACTTATAAAAGTAAATGAGTGGATGTCAAGAGGTGTTGAATCAGTGAAGCTCAAATGTTGGCAAGCTTTATTTCTTTTGCTAGCATACTTATTTATTTTGATCAAATTCCTTTCTGATCCCTGGTGATATTTAGCCTTCTGGTTTTCTAAATTAAAATTCTAATTAAGACAGAATCTAGCTTTTTAAAATATTCATAAAATAATCTATCTATTTCTCAGCTTTGAAAAATCATCTTAACAGAAACTTCTTTTTTAAGCGCAGTGGGTGCACTAGCAGTTTTGGTGAAGTCAGCATAGCAGAGTCATGAATATGGATTATGATACCACATTCCACTTAAAAGGACTGCAGGACCCACAGATTACATAACAGTCATAATTTACAGAACTTCTAACATTAGACACTTGCAGAAGCGATAATTATGCAGTATAATAATATTGTAATCACTAAGCATAATTCCAAAAATAAACTCAGATGAATGAATAAGTAAATAATTTGAGGTGATCAGTGAAGAATGGTGGGTTATTCAGGAAGCTCTAAAAATTATCATTTTCTCCAATAAAAGGAAAGGAGTAACACTCAATAAGTCAGAGAAGATGCATGTATTTCACAACAAGGACCTAGGTAGATAAAGTCTAATTTGTGGGACTTTAATTTCAAATGTTCTTTATGAATTAATAGCTTGAACTTGCTAAGTCTTGTCTAAGAAATTTTTCCTACTTTATTTAGAAGAGCGCTCTGTTAGCAGCACTCATAAAATTACAAATTCCCAGATGCCAACAATATGATGCCAACCATAACAGATTCTTCTAACAGTTCACATCTGAACCTAATATTTATTTCCAAAGCTTGTTTATAAAGGTTTGCTTATGTTAGATTCATATAGTGTTTTTTTTCCCTGTGGTGTGCAAAGAGCCATTATAAAGAGGCTATGAAGTTAAACAACAGACAATTGTCTAAATGAAAAATCTTTGCCATACAACTTTCCTTAGTAAAACTACAACTTTACAATTTTTCTATGGACACGAGTTTCTTGTTAGCCAAAACTTAAGATAGGAGGTCAAAATTAGTTAATATTCAAGCTTTCGGATAGTCCACAACCAGTTAAATTTCCACAACCAGCTTTTATTCCAGCTGCAATATGCAAGCAAGTGCTTATTTTAGGAAATAGAGAACAGTCATATAAAAAAGGGTTACTAAAATATTGGAGAGAATCTTTTCTGAAACACCATGGACAAGATATGTTCTTCTTACCAAAATCCAAAGACAGATTTGAAATTCCTGCTACTTAAGAAGCCTAAGGCATTCATCAGCACAGCTAAGCTTAAAGAAAACATATATATTTGCTTTCGTTTTTGCAGGTGTTAGTGGAGCATGCTTTCATAAGCGGAAGTTGACTCTCCACAACTTTCAACACTTGAAAGAAAGTATACAAAAGCAAGTAGAAACAAAAATTGTACACCTAGAGAAAAACAGCCCAGGTGAGATTTTCCTATCACCCTTTTAAAAAATATTAATATTATCACTATTTTCATCAAGTTAAACCCTGGACAAGATAATCAAGAATGCCAAATCAGAAGACAGGTATGGATATGCCCAAGCAAAGACAGTAAATGAAGTACAGTTTTAAGCAGATGATAAGTTATTCCTAAACACTTCCTCCCACACTCCATCTTCCTGTCTCTCCTGGCATTATCTGAGGCTCAGCCTCCAGTGTTCTCCATTCAACATGCTGCTATAATATCTGTCATGAGCTGGCATGTAGCCCCCTTTCTGTTTATCCACATTCCCCATATTCCAACTGTTTCATCTTCTTTCTGTACCTTCTGTCCATTTAGTTCATGAACTTGTCCTTCCTCTATTACCTTTTCTCTGTCACTGAAGCTGAGGACTCCACATTTTATTAGAGGTCAACCACTGACCTTCAGCTCAAGACAACCTTTGGTAAGACCAAGGTGAATGAATGAATGTCTTTCCTTGTAAATACTTTCTAGTCATTTTATTGCTCTTTAAGCCTCCTACCAGAGAGGGAGCTTACACTTACAAATTATGGATTGCGTGCTGACCACTTTTTCAGAAAAAGTCAAGGAATATGATTCATTCATGCATTGGACAAATATTTATTGAACACCTGGGTGTGCTAGGTTCTAGGGATTTGTTGATGAACAAGACAATTCTCAATTTGCCAAAGTAATTAAAGCAGATAAATTGATGATATCTGTCTTTCTTTTCCATTCTATATTGGGAATTCATATGCATAGTTGGATATTATCACATTTTCAGCACAGTTTACAGGTCTTTTATCCTGTTTTGTCCAAAGCACACTCAACCAAGGATCCATAGGAATTTTGTCCTTGGAGGGTTCTCTGGGTCCTATTAAAAATCACTGAATATGGCTTCTTAGTTCTCATTTTTGCTTTCTCATCCAGGCTGGCTTGTGTATATTCCAGATCATCTTACTGCTGCAGTCCTCATCAATGGTGTATTCTTTTCTTGCATATGACCCCCTTCCTGATATAAATTTTCTGCAAAATATTAGCTCAGCTGTCCCAGGTACAGGAGGGCTTTCTGCACATAGCCAATGATTACAGTAGTTAAGAGACTTAACACACCTGCTCACTTCAGAGTGAAGGAGAGGTGGATGCCCTGAGCTAATGGCAAGGTACAAAAGCCTTGGACAGAACTGAACACTGAGCTCCTCCCCTTGAGAGTGAAAGCCTTCACTGGGGGACCTGAGGCAAACACCCAGCTGAGGGAGAACAAGGAGATGTATGTGGGCCTTTCTGTCCTGCGCTGGACCCTTTGAAGGAAGATGAAGAGGAGGGTGGAAGCCCCCAGAACAGATGCCAGAACAAGCAGCTCTACAAAATTCAGTCTGATTGGTAGGGTCAAGAAGTGGATTCACTTTTAAATAGTAAATGGTTTTTTAGAACTGGTATTCTTGGGATTCATCCCAAGAATTGGTCTTAGTCTATAAAATTCATATTAAAAAGAGGTAGGTCTGGCACAAGCGAACAATTCCCACCCAACCCCCACAATTGAGATCACAAAGTGCAACAATTAATTAAGAACCGCATCAAATGTCGCTGTTAGTGTGTCCGGTATAGTACCTAACTGAGGAGAAGTGGGGTTGGAACTCTAGAAAACCTCAGGAGCATTCATTTCTTTGGTTTATCTTTGCTGCTTTTGTCTTACAGAGTTGAAAAACTAAGCCCAAATGCAGTTTTCAGAAGATATTTATATCACTCTTTAAACACTTTGGACTGATTAATTAATTTGGCTTCAACTCATAATTTGCCTCCCCTGTATTCCCACAGCATCTTGTCATGTGTCCTCATCATAGTACTTATCCAAATTGCAACAAGAACATCTGTTTGACTGTGTCTTCCCCAAGAATGTAAAATCTATAGAGAGAGTAATCATATAGTTGTGACTTAACAGGGTATCTCTAGACCTTAACTAAGTTATTGGAATATTTATTGAGAAATATTCTTGCATAAGTGAATTGGTGAAATCGTTTCAAAGATAACTCTACTTAAAACATCTAAATATGGCACATCATTCATAATTTATGTCTAATTTGTAAATTATACAATTTTATCCAACCATCTCCATCGGACACACAGGGTTTCATTTATTTAACTTACCTAAAGTGTTCCAAATCTTTGCATTACACCACTCCTGGGATTCCATGTACATATTCCTTGGGTTTATGTTTTACCAGCCTGAATGGCCACACACAGCAGCCCTGATAAATGCTGGCCTGCTGCACCATCCAAAACCATCATGGAAGAAATCGAGTACATGGTTTGAGAGCACAAGAAATTCATGAGGAGACTCAATATTGCTTAAAAGCCTTAATAATACACAAAATTAACATTTTAAGTGGTGATTTTTAAAAGAATAATTTTGATTAGATCTGCTTTTTGGTAATGATTTCATAAACAGACTTTCACATGTGATTCTGTTACGTGACTCTACCTTAATCAAGAGCCATCACGACCATGAACTTTTTTGTTTTCCTTGTACTCATCTGAATTCTACCAAGCAATTATGTTCATTCAACTTTTATTTACTGCTATAAATAATGGTATAATACCTTCTTTGAAATCATTTTAATGTACTTCTCTGACACAACACTTTGAGACGGCATCCTGACATGTGCAATCAGTTATCATTTCACAAATACTGGTCATTTTTCCTTAACTCCTAAACTCTTGGGATAATGCATAAAAGCCTCCTTGTAGTCTCTGACTGATGTAGAGTGGGTACTGGCAACTTTTTTTTTTTTTTTTT
>PVIY010008091.1:0-10161 GCA_004026745.1 Myrmecophaga tridactyla | reverse complement strand
ATTTAAATGGACATTTAAGATTCATATCTACATAACTGTTAAAATCTTTGTCATTTTAATACAAAATTTCCTGTGCTTATCATCACATAGCAACAAAGAATCTAGCATTTAAGTACCCAACATTTCAGTGGAACAGAATGTTGAAATAAATTTGTAATAGAACTCCTACATAAACCCTTATAAATATCCTAAATAGACAGTGTCTCTCATGTTGCAGGGGAATCCAAAAGTGTGATTCTTTTTTAAAGTGGAGAAGTAAATAAAACCTGTTTTACCACATTCAAGTTATGTGACGGTGTAGAATAATTCATCCACTCAACTGCCTGAAATCAATGTGCAGCTTTGTTTGTGTTTGGAAAAAAAATGTGAATTTTGTTTAAAATGGAATGTTTCCATGTGTTGCATCTTTCTGGAAACAAGGACTCTTGAAGTAATTAGGAAGGAAAATAATGATATCATCAACCATTAAAAGAACCCCTTTTTGCTTATTATAGTCATATGAAAGATCTACAGTTATAGTTAAGGTGATTTTTATGCAACTTAGCTGTTTATGAAAAACAGAGGCTCGTTGTTCTTGAGTTTGGTAGCTGTGTTTTTCTGCTGGTGCTTCTCCTTGGGGAATTGTCTAGGGATGAGGCACTAAAAACATAATTTAAGATGGCAACTGCCACATTTATATGGACACCTCTGAAACACAAAAAGTATAGACCAGCATTCACCTTGCTGGTAAGTGCCCAGAGAGTGGACATGAATCCAGATTAAAATACACATCTTTCACCTAACACTTGCCTAGGAACGCATAAAGTATACCCCAATAGGCCACTCGGTCTAGAGCTGTATGGGGTCTTCCAAACGAATGGGTCAGAATGGGGATGGCTTGATGGGAGAATAAGTAACATCTCAAAATGAGGAACGCAGCAAGAACAGCCCAAACAAGAAACAGAGGTTTAAGTCCAAGGAAAGCAGTGAAAAGCAGTCTCAGAGTCATTTCTTCTTACATCCTCTCAGCAGTTCTCACAGATCACAAACATGCTTGAAAGGTGTATGTCATGCAACCCCTCTTTTATTTCATAAGTGGTGCACTTGTCAAGCCTCTGATTCAAATTATGCTATAGCTGTTCCAGAAGGATGGTGTTATCTTCTATAACACCTAAAGTCTTAGCTTTTATCAATGCAGATACCTGTCTGTGACCAGATGGAACCATGAGTTGAGAGAACCGTCTCTTGTTTTGGGATGGTTGTCAGCACTCATGGTGTCTCCGTGGCTCTGTGATCCCTCAGAGGCTGCATTTGCTGAGGCGCAAGGAAAAAATGTATACCTTCACTTATTATTTTGAGCCATCTTATTAAATTCAGAAAATATATCCTTCATGCATGTATTGTGTATATCCTTCATGATTTATATTGCAAATCATAGAAACATACAATTAAATGTCACTATATGATGGGCTACATGCTGTTTTCATTTTCTGTTGCAACCAAAATGAATTGCCACAAATTTCACAGCTTAAAGCAACCCAAATTAATTATCTTAGCTTAAAGGTCAGAAGTCCACTAGAGGCTTCACTGAGATAAGTTCAACAAACTGCCAGGACTGTGCTCCTTTCTGGAGGCTCTAGAGGAGACTTCGTTCCCTTGCTCGTTCAGTTTTTGGCATAATTCAGTTCCTTTTGATAAGAGGATTTATGCCCCCATTTCTTAGGTGGTTGTCTGGCAGCCACCTGCATTCCTTGTCTCCTGGCTTCCTTCCTCCATCTTCAAGGCCAGCAAAGGCAGATTGAGTCCCTTTGAACTATCAAATCTCTCATGCCTCTTCTTTCAACATTGCATGTCTGTCACTGAGGCGTCTGCCTCCATCTTCTACTTCTAAGGGTCCATCTATCACATTGAGTCCACACTGATAATCCAGGGTTAAATTCTCTGATTTAAGTGTCAGTTGATTGGCAATCTTAATTCCATATGCAAAACCCCTTTTGCCATGTAAATTACCATAGTCATGGTTTCTAGGGTAGGGCATAGACATTTTTAGGGGGTCATTTTTCAGCCAACCACACATGCTTACCATAATCTCTTTAAAAATAGTTACTGTCATAAAGATTGATTTTTAATTAATGGCCTCAATCAGTGTTATTTACTTTACATTAAACTCTTTCCTTTGATGTATTTTTCTACAAAATATCAGTCATTAGTTTTCTCTATTGGAAGTACCTAGGAAGGAATTAAACTTCTGTAGCTCTCATTTCAATCCCTGAAATTTCTCAGGGGATAAGCAAAAAACAGAAAGAATTGTTTGTCATTTGTACCTTACTACTTTATTTGATGAATTCATAAATGCTTCCAACAATTTTGAACAGTTAGAAATGCACTGTCCCTTCCACAGCCCCGTCCACTTCTGGGCAGATATTACCTAAATTTAGCTATTCTAGGCAGACAGGAATCTCCTCATTTCTTTCAGGACAATGAGATGGTAAAGCTCCAGTCTACCATTATTTACTCATGCATATACTACTTACAAGTCAGGAAACATTTCTTTGAATTTTACTCAAAGACTCCTGGATATAATTTAAATGTTTAACTTCCTACATCTTCTTTTATAAATTAGTAGATTCCTATCTTCAAAGTGTGCTACTGATGTTCTTGTAAGTTCTTTTGACTGTTCCTCCTCTAAAACGTTTTTAAAATTGAACAAAATAGAGTTTCTATGGCTAAGAGATATCAGATAGAGTCATGAGGGCATTCTGGAAGTTCCTCTTTTGCAGGCGTCAGCCAGACTGCCGTAGAATAGAAAGCCTCAAACATAAGTACTCCTGAGAGCCCTAGGGACATAGGGACAACACAAGTAAACCAACAGCCATGTGAAGCCAACACCCCCTCAGAGGGCTCTATCTGGGAATCTATGAAAAGCTATTGCCCCAATATAACATAGTTATATTCACTTATAAATCCCATAATCCATGATTCTACTACCTCTTTTACTTATAATTTTCAATGAAAAAAAAATGTATTTTTAAAATAAAGAAGTTTCAATAAGTATGTAAAAAATGGTACCAAAATAGATTTAACTGTCAAAAATATAAGAAATTATTTGTGAACAGATTATTTATTTATTTATTTTTTTCCATGGGCAGGCACCAGGAATCAAACCCAGGTCTCTGGCATGGCAGGTGAGAATTTTGCCACTGAGCCACCATCACACCACCCTGAACAGACATTTTATAAGAACAGAAATTATGTCCGTGAAAATGTGAGTTTGAAAATGCAATTAAAAAACAAAATTTTTTTGTTCCTCTGGTGACAGAGAACAAATTTTGGGTGTGAAAATGTCTCCACCATTGATCTAAGAAATATGCTTGATTTAAAAAGTATTGGCCACCTACTATGGAATCAGCTCTTATAAATTCTTTCTATGTCCAGTTTGTTAATGACAAGGAAATTCTCCAATTTGGAATACAAAATGCTTAGCTATGGAAAGATAAGGGTACTGGAGGACACAGTTTAAATGCCTTCTAGTCCTCTGGAGAACACTGATTTAGGAAGAACTGGTCCTTGTGAATTCTTACAGCATTTTTTCTTTTTTGCATGGATAGGCATGGGGAATCGAACAAGAGCTCTGCCTGCTGAGCCACCATGGCCCATTTTCTCATAGCATTTTATTTGAACTTCTTTGAAAGAGATTTTCACTGACTACGTTACATCATAATGTAGTAAATTAGTAAATGTGCGTATCTTCTGAACTTTGGAATCACAGAGACATATTGATTTGAATCCTGATTTTACCACTCCAGTTCATGTAAAGTGCTTAAAACACAGAAGAACATGACAGAGTCCCTGCTTTCTAAGTCTGTGTGATGCATAAGCTCAGAGCCAATGAACCCAATCTACGTGTAGAAACCTCCTCCTTTATGGAGAAATATTACTGAGCAAGGGCTCACTGCCCAATGTGCACAGCAGTCAATTCTATGACATCAGGATTTTGAAAAAGAAAGAGTTTTAGTGCAAGGCTGACAGGTAAAAAGACAGGAGCAAGCTCAAATCTGTCTCCCTGATCCAAGAACTAAGGGAAACAAAGAGGATGGAAACAAAGGGAGGTGGAGACAGTGACAGGGAATCCTGTTGGCATATTCTGATCGGGTATTTATAGGACTGTCTATATATGGTTGGGTTATGCCAGTGGGCCACATCTTATCTTTTTTTGCGTGGGACCGCTCAGATTTTCTGAGCCTCCAACAATCCCTCATCCCTCCAAGCTTCCAAGGAAGGTGATTTTTGCTCCTCATGTCTCAGGCGATGTTCAAGGTGTAGGATGCAAAATGTCCATCTGTGCATACCCTGTCATGGCAGTTTGACCGCTGCTATGTTTGACTGCCTGTAAGACAAACTCAAAAAGGAATTTTAGAAGTGGGAGAGGAAGGAATTCTGATAAGGTTTTGGAAAGAATCTCCTTTTTTTTCTTTTAGTTAGATACAGGTTATCTGCCTGTAATTTCATAGGTGACTCTAGTAACAAGGTGAAGAAGTGTGCGGTCAGAGTAGGTGTCCTTGCTATGGGAAACAACGTAAGCAAAGCTAGGCAGATAGAAAACCTCCTTTAAAGGTGGTGTTGAGAGAGCTTACGATGTGAAGCAAAAGTAAAAGAAGACAAATGTGCAGAGTTAGCAGGAACCTCCTGCTGGTATCCTCAGTGCATTAGATACTGGATCAGGGATCTTGGATTTTTACCTTAAGGTCTGTGTGGCTTTAGGCAATGCCTAATGACTTCTGTTTCTGCATCCATAAAATGGAGATAGGATTTACTCTAAATATTTTAAGAAAACAAGTAAAATAACACACGCAACATGTTAGGAAAGTCACAGACATCTGTTAAGGAGCCATCATCCAATTGCCACCTACCTCCGCCCTCCTTCTCTGGGGAAATCACAAATATACATGAAGCACCCTTTCTCTGTTGCTCCTGCCTCCTTCAATATCGTGTGCTATTCCACAACCTGGGAGAAATATTAAGTGAAATGAAAAGGCTCAGCCGCCACTTAAACCCGAAGCCAGGAACCAGCAGCCCCAGATGCTTATGAGAATGAGCATTCCCAGCGGTAGGATCCCCACCTCTGAAGGTGAATCTATCTAACCCAATCTGGAACAGTTTTCCGCCACCCTGCAAAATCGGCCCTGTTGAGCTTCTTCCCTTTATCTTTTGGTGTCTTTGTGTTACTTGAATGACAAGGAGATTTGCTCTTTCTGAAACTCTTTGTTCTGTGCAATAAAGGGATCTTTTGCTGAAAGTTTGCGTTGTGCCCTGAACCTGTGTTTCAGTGATGTACCATTGTAGCAACTTGCTCAACACAAAGAGATTAACAGCTGTTGTAAGTGTCAAAAATGTTAGCTATCTCTCCTTCCTTTACCCATCTCATCTCTAAGGAGTCCAAGTACATGGTCTTACTTTTGGAGATAGTCATAGAAATGGGTACACATATCTGGTATTGACCCCAAGTCTATGCCATCCTCAGTGGATACTTCCACTGGTTCTCTTCTATTCTAAGTTTTTCTTTGGTTCAATTCTACTCTGTGGCTCTTCCCAGAGGTGCCAATGCCACTGCAGCTACTTCAGAGAAGCAATTTTCCTTCAAGTGTTTTCGGGTTTTATGCTAGGAGCTACTCTTTCAGAGAACACAGATAATTCCCTCTTCCACAGGTTTTTTGCTTTTTAACTTTTCAGTTTAAAAATATTTCCTCTTGAGAAACTTAGACCAATTTTCTTTTGAATTTCTGAACCAGAATTCATGTGATACCATGCAGTTCTATTCACTCCAGGACTGGCATGTATATTTGGAATTTTTCTTAATTTAGTAGTTCTCTAAGTTCTGAGGACAATGCCTCTTCCCAGAAAAGACGCAAAACAAAGCACCTCTGTGCTCCTTCCCCATTAGACAGCATCTGATATACGTTGAAATAATATTTTCAGTCTTATAATCCCCTTCACCATTTCTCCCAAGGAATGTAGTGAAAGTAGAATTTGTGATGTTTTCCTTTGTTATGTTATAATTCTTTATGTGGGCATGACCAATATGTATATTGATTTCCACATACTATTAATTGTGCCTCACACACATCTGTTGTAACAAGTAAATGTTTATAGAAAAGGAAAGAAAGACAGAGAGAACAGAAGGAAGGAGGGAAGGAATCTGGTGTACACTAAATATCTGTTAAATGAAAATGGATAAGTGCATGCAAACGTTACCCCATTTAAAAATGTAAATTATCTTGGGCGATGTGACGGTGGCTCAGTGGCAGAATTCTCGCCTGCCATGCCGGAGACCCAGATTTGATTCCTGGTGCCTGCCCATACAAGAAAAAAAAAACAAATTGTTTTGATATTAAATCACTGATAAAGGACAAGACTAACATGTGAGCAGGAGTTATTAAGTTCCAAGTCTGTGAAGTATGCAACTTGGTGAATGAAACTTAAGCTGTATGTTAAATGAAATGTCAGAAACAAAAAGTCAAGTATTATCATGCCTCACTCTTATGAACTATAATATAAAAACTCAGGGAATTGAAGTTGAAAGCATGGGTTATTAGGTTGAGGCCTTTTGTAAGGGGTCCTAGATTGTAAGCTCTTACAGCAGTCACATATTTTCAGGAGTTGTAACTGTTATTTCTAAATTCTGATATACTCAGCTGTTTGTATATAACTTGGTCATTCCCAGAAACTTTGGGTATTTATGTGACACCTGAGACTCAGAGATAGAGCTCTTAAGCTATGAAAGTCAACACTACTCCATACACAAACTGTTTAAAAAACTGAGAAAGAGATCAGGCTTCACTAGAGATATGAATGAAGCTAATCTGTACAGGACTAAGGTAAATCAGAATACAGGGTAAATGATGTTATTGTCCATATTTTAAAATTTCAACGTCTGTGTGAGACCAAAGGGAGAGATGTTTATTTGGTGAAAAATTTGTATTTTGTGTAGCTTATTACCTAATTTAATTTGTATGGTCAGTTTAGTTGAATATCATAAGTACATGGAATCTTGAACATGGCATGATATCTTGTTGGTTTGTCTAGGTTAGTATGATGCCTCGATATATTCCAGAATAATTTGGACAGTGAATTAAAAAATATTTGCAAAATTCCCTTGGGGGACTGAGGAGAAGGGAGGAAATATTCAACTTCCCCATTTGGAAAATTCTTGATATTCTTGCAAGCAGTGGGGACAATCAAATCAATAGGCTGAGCCCTTGATCTTGGGGTTCACCTGTACGATATTTATTCCTGCAAAGAATAAGCTAAGCCAACTGATAATTATGCCTAAGCGTCACCCCCAGAGAGACTCTTTTGTTGCTCAGATGTGGTCTTTCTTTCTAAGACAACTTGGCAGGTAAACAAACTGCCCCCTCCTACATTGGCATGACTCCCAGGGGTGCAAATCTCCCTGGCAACATGGGACAGAACTCCCAGGATTTGCCAGAATCCAACACGGGATTGAGAAAGCCTTCTTAACCAAAAGAAAAAAGAGAAACGAGGCAAAATAAAATGTCAGTGGCTGAGAGATTTCAAATAGAATCAAGAGGTTATTCTGGAGGTTATTCCTATGCATTAAATAGATATCCCTTTTTAGTTTATTGTGTATTGAAGTGGCTGGAGGGAAGTACCTGAAACTAGAACTGTGTTCCAGTAGCCTTGATTCATGAAGACAATATAGCTTCTACAGTGTGACTGTATGATTGTGAAAACCTTATGTCTGATGCTCGTTTTATCCAGGTTATGGACAGAAGGGCAAAAAAATATGGATAAAAATAAATAATAGGGAAGATTGGGGTAAGATAAATTAGATAGACTGAAATACTAGTGGTCAATGAGAGGGAGGGCTAGGGGTATGGTATGTATGAGTTTGTTTGTTTTTTTAAATTCTTTTTCTGGAGTGATGCGAATGTTCTGGAAATGACCATGGTGATGAATACACAACTATGTGATGGTATTGTAAGCCATCGATTGTACACCATGTATGGACTGTATGTGCATGAATATTTGTCAATAAAAATAGTTTTTAAAAAAAGAAATTCCAAGTCACAGGGTGAGATGAGCAATTTTAGAAATTAGTATATAGAGAACAATGAAGTCCAACAAAGTGTTATGAAGAAGTTAAACCATATGTTCTGTCGTTTGGTACATAAAAATGGTAATTTTTTAAAAAGTGTACGTGGTGGGGGGTGAGGCAAGGAAAGTTAGAATTGTTTCATGAATAAAGGTCCAGCAGCAAATATGTACCAATAGCCTATTCAAGGTTCCTCAGCTTCCTGCCTCATATTCTCCATCTATAACAGAGAACTCACCCATCCCAGTAGATGTGCTCCATCCCACATTCTCCACAGCTCTGGAAGTTGCATGGCTTCTTTCCTGCCAGAAGACTACCAATAGTGTCATCAATTAATTTCACCCAGGGCAATGACAAAATAACTCTCTGGTTCCACCGAGATTGATAATGTTCCTCACAGAGCTGGAGATAAAGACTTTAGACCAATGATGTATTATTGAAGATTCATGTGCATTTTTTCTAGTATCCCACGATCATACATTAGGCGGTTAGTCTTTTGGTCTGAACTGCGGGAAGATATATTGAACCATACATCAGACAGAATAGAAAAGCAGACCTTTTGCCAAACATGAAATCATGAACTAATTTCTGCAATAAAAAGTGACTTGGTGATTTCACAGCAGCATTCTGTATTCAAAAGCTAGATGAATGCAATAGAATTTTATATAATATAATTAACCAATGACATATCAATTATATATGCAGATTTATGGAGAATAATAGAACATCACTTTAAGTAGCTTAGTAAAACAACACAAGAAATCAAGAGACAAGACGAGAAAAACAGGTATGAATTTAAGATCTGATGTGAATTAAAAGGCCTGTGAAATCAAACATCCCTAACTCTACTCCAGGAAAGAAAATGAGGGCAATGCACTATTTTAGACTAACTTATCTATATCCATGTATCTATGTATCTATGTTTCTCTGTATCTATGTATCTATGTATCTGTGTATCTATGTATCTATCTTTATGTATCATTTACCATCTAGCATCTATCAGTTATCTATAATTTTAATTTACTTTTTTTTATGACAGCATTTATAAACCCTGGTGTAAAATTAATCATTGTGATGTTAAAAATGGCCTTATTGGTTCTATTTATTTGATTTTCTACTCTAGATTTTAGTAAGAAGACATACATACACAAGCAATTTGATTGTTTCATACATATAGCTATAATTTAACACGTTTTATGGAAGAATAATATAAATACAGAAAAATGCATGTTTCATAAAAGTACTCATAGCCATGCTGTGAACCTGGGAAGAAAACCCCAAATGGTCTAAAGTGTTCTTCATTGAACATGTCTTATTATTCAAAAGACCAAAACATTCCATCTTCTGTATCAGTCATAATAGTAAATATTATGAACAAGTCAAAGCTATTGCAATTACATTGACTCTTCAAATAGTTTGTTATAATGTTTCCACTAAATATATTAGCCCTTGAAACTGCACTAGAAAAGTCACTGAAATCTATCCTTCTTGTTGAATTAGAAAAATTACAGAACTAGTTTCCCCATTGTATTGGTCATGAGCTGCTGCATAACAATATTACCATAAACTCAGCAGCTAAAAGCATGCACAGTATCTGTGGATCAGGAACCCAGGCATGGATTAGCTGAATCTGCAAACTTGCCATTGAGGGGTCAGCAAGATCTGGGTTCTCACCTGGAGCTCAACAGGGGAAGGAACTACTTCCAAGATCAGTTGGCTGGTGACAGTGTTTTGTTTCTTGCAACCTGACAGACTGAGGGCCTCAGATTCTTGCTGGCTGTTGGCTCCTTGGCTCTGGGTTGTGTGGCCTTTTCCATATGGCAGCTTACAACCTGGCAGCAAGGGAGAAAGTCTCTCAGCAAGACAGGCATCCCCTGAGAGAAGCTAACTGGCTGAAGTAGAGGTGGTCCTTCTTTTTTCTGGCTGCTGAAATCATCACTTCTCATTTTAAAGTCTTGAGCTGATTGAATGAGAATCCTTTTATTGCAATCTCCTCAGTTAATTGTAGATGTAATCAGACATAAAAATGCAGTCACATTATTAGAATTTAAGTTCATGAAATGTCCTCA
>PVIY010008090.1:0-78281 GCA_004026745.1 Myrmecophaga tridactyla | reverse complement strand
AGAATGATAATACTACACTCTGGCTGGATGTGGAGTAACTGGAACTATCATACATTTTTAGAAGGTACAAATGGGGGAGTGTAAAGAGGTTCAGCCTGCCTTGAAAGAGGTCTACAACCAAACCTCCATGTATACTACAATCCACAAATTCTGCTCCTAGGTATTTACACAAGAGATATGAAAGCAGATGTTCAAAAAAAAAGTCTTGTACATGAATATTCATAATAGCTTTATTCATAATAACCACAACATAGAATCAACCCAGGTATCCATCAACAGGAAAATGATAAACAAGCTGTAGTGTACTATATTCATACAATAGAATGTGACTCAATAATAAATAGGAACCACCATTGACAAACAAAACAACATTGATGAATCTCAAAAACATTTTACTGAGTGAAAGAAGCCTTAACAGAACAGAAAGAAGCTTTAACAGAGTAAATTAAGCAGATAATCAAAAAGTATTGGCAAAGTCCCTTGAGGGAAGAGAGAAAAATTATGGAACTATTGAATTTTACTACCAGAGAAATCCAGGATATTGCGCCTTAGCAGAAGAGTAATAAGAACCATAAACGATTTAGGGATAAGAACAAAGCCAACTGGGCTGGGATTGAGGTATTTCAGAATACAGGTGTAGGAAGACATTGCCTATATTTTAGAACTTTACATACTCTTTGAAACCAAAGGAAGAAAGTTTCATTATGTCTAGAACTTAAGTTTTCTGTAGGACAGAATCTAACTCAACTTGTCTACATAGATCATTTAAATAATCTAAACACAGGGAGCCCAAAATAAGTGTGAGATCCTTTAATCCTGTACAGCTTAATGTAATGCCTGGATACATCTCACAGTACATTAAGCACCTAATCAAAGAGTATTGGCAAAATCCCTTGAGGAATGGGAGGAAAATTATGGAACTATTAAACTTTACCACTGGGGAAACCATGGATACTGTGCCAAACATTAGGGACACCCAAATCAATAGGCCAAGCCCTTGAATCTTGAGGGTTACTCTTGTGATGCTTATGTATCTAGCAGAAAAGTTTAGTCTACCTACAGGTATGATTAACAGTCACCTCTAGAGGACTTCTTTTGTTTTTCACATGTGGCTCCACTCTCTCTAAGCCCAACTCTGCGAGTGAAACCATTGCCCGCTCCCCCCCACTACGTGGGACGTGACATCCAGGGGTGAAAATCTCCTTGTTGGCACGGGAGATGACCCCCAGAGATAAGCACCCTGGTACTGTGATTTCAACAATGTCATCCAGACAGAAAGAGGGAAAAGAAGTGTAACAAATAAAGTATCAGTTTGTGAAAACCTTGTGTCTGATACTTCTTTTATCTACCTTATGGACAGATGAGTAAAACATATGAATTAAAATAAATAAGTAATAGGAGGAACAAATGTTAAAATAAATTTAGTTGAAATGCTAGTGATCAACGAAAGGGAGGGGTAAGGGATATGGTATGTATGAATTTTTTTCTTTTTATTTTTTTTCTGAATTGATGCAAATGTTCTAAGAAATGATCATGATGATGAATATACAACTATGTGATGATATTGTGAGTTATTGATTATATACCAAGATGGAATGATCATATGGTAAGAATGTTTGTGTTTGTATGTTGTTATGTTTAAAAAAAAATTTTTTTAAAAGTAAGGTATCAGTGGCTGAGAGAGTTTGAACAGAATCGAGAGGATACTCTGGAGGTCACTCTTATGCATAATTCAGTCAGATATTGCTACCTATCATAACCTGCCAAGCCCCAACCAAAACTATTCCTGCCAATCCTAAAGAAAATCTAAAGCATTATATAAGATCCTACAAAAGTTCCACGCACCAGGGTAACTTTCCAAAGTTCAGGTCCCTGGACCTGATATGCAGAGGGGCAGCCCTTCCAGAACATCAACTACTACCATCCTCCTGTCCCATATTATTGACAGCTCCTTCCAACATGAAAAAGTTAGAATGGGCATAGCCCAAATACCCCTAAAGAGTGGGAGAAAGATCAAAGGTGATGGTGGAATTATATAAAGAAGGTCGGGTTTAGCAAATGAGAATGAGTGCTGAATCATTATATTGCTATTTCTTTTAGTGTCCAGTACCTTAGAGCAGCTAGAAATAAAAACCTAAAATTGTGGAATTGTAACCCATACCAAACTCTGAAATCTGTTCTACAACTAATTGTTGTGATGTACTTTGGGATTTATTGCTTTTATATATATGTTATTTAAAGAGAAAGAGGAGCATAACAGAGATGATAGGATTTAACAAATGAGTATGACTGCTGAATCATTATATTGATATTTCTCTTGGTCTCCAATGTCTTGCAGCAGTTAAAAGAAAAAATGAAAAATCATGGAACTGTAGCCCATACCAAATTTTAAAATTTGTTCTATAACTACTTGTTAAAATGTATATGGAAATTTATTGTTTTTTGTATATATGTTATATTTCACAATAAAAAAGCATTAAAAAAAAAGAACCATAAACAAATACTGAACTTCAGCTAACAATATGCATGCTGGGATGTTTGGGGTAAAGTCTTATGGTGTGTGAAAATTACCTTGAAATGCATGAAAAATAATGAGGATTGATATATGGATGAAGGGATGAATAGGATGGAAATATGAGAGGAAACAATACATTAAAAAATACTAGTTGTATAATCTAGGTGCTGAGTATATGAGTGCACAATAGTTTTAGCTTTACATATCTTTAAAGTGTTTCTTAATCAAATGTTGGGAAAAAAAAGAAAATGAAATTATGTCTTCAAAGTGCTGAAAGAGGCAAAAACTAATAAACAAAAAACTATCAGCCCACATTGTATTGTCAGTGAAAATGTCCTTCAAAATTAATACAAAACAGAGATATTTGTAGGTGAAAGAAGGAAGACAATTTGTCCCCAATAGATCTGCTCCACAAGAAATTCTAGAGGATGTTCTTCATACTGAAGAGAAATGACACCAAATAAGAACTCAAATCTACAGGAAGAATGAAGAACACCAGAAATCCCAGTTATGAAATTAAATAGAAAGATTTTTTATTAATTATTTTAAAATACAACTGATTGTTTAAAGTAAAAATTATAATACTATATTGTGAGGCTTATAAATATATAGAGAAAATATAAAACAGCAATAGCACAAAGGGAAGGGATGTACGTGTATAGACGGAATTATACTGTCATTTGGTTCTTACATTTTATGCAAAGTGGCACAATGGCCGTATGTTAAACACACATTTTGTAATCATTAGAGCAAAATGCAAAGAATGATACAAAGATGTTGAGTTAAAACAACAAAGGGAAAAATTAAAACGAAATATTAACTATATAGAATTAACCAAAAGAAGGCAGGAAGAGAGAAAAAAGAATAGAAATGAAAAAACAAAATGGTAGTCCCAAAGCAAACCATATCAATGAGTACATTAAATGTCAATGGATTAAACACTCCAATTACAATTCAGAGGTTGACAGAATGGATAAAAAAAAAAAAGTGAGACCAATTATATGCTGTTTAAAAGAGATAAACTTTAAAATTAAAGATATTGATAGGTCAAAAGTAAAAAATATGGGGAAAGCTATACAATACAAACAGTAAGAATAAGAAGGCTGGTATGGCTATATTTAAATTAAACAAAGTGGACTTTAAGAAAAAGAGGACTATCCAAGGAAAAGGAAAGTTTTTAAAATGATAAAAGGGCTAATTTATCAAGAAGATGTAAAATCCTAAATGTGTTTGCACACAAAACAGAGCTTTTTGGACAAACTAAAGGAAAAAATAAACAAATACACAGTTATAGCCAGAGATTTTAACACTACCCTCTAAGTAATCAATAAAATAAGTAGTGAATATTTAACCACCAATCACCTTGACTTAATGGAGATTGATAAAACAGTATTCTCCATGACTGCAAAAAAACATTTTTTTCAATTGCACATAGAATATTCACAAAGACAGACCATAGAATATGTCTCAGTACATTTCAAAAGATTGAAACCTTATAGAATATGTTCTCCGACCTCAACAGACTTAAATTTGAAATCAATAATAATAGGATATCTAGGAGAGATTCAAATACTATGAAATTTTTTAAAAAAGCATTCTAATTAACCCACAGATCAGAAAATCACAACACATCAGGCTAAACGATCTTGAAAAGAAGAGCAAAGTTGGAGGACTCATACTATCTGATTTCAAGATTCAGTAAAAAGCTACCTAAAGAAATCAACACCATGTGATATTAGAATAATGATAGACAAATTGATCAATATAACAAAATAGAGATTCCAGTAATATACCAACAAATAAAGAATCAAATATTTCTGGCAAAGGTGTCTTGTCAATTCAATAGGAAAGAAAAAAGTATTTTCAGCAAATGATGCTGGAATAACTGGATTGATGTACGTAAAAAGAAAAATAAATGAGCTTCAACCTCTACCTCATACTATAAGAACTGTGGTAGATCACAGGCAAAAAAAGCTAAAACAATAAAGCTTCTGGCAAACTCTGGGAAAAAAACTCAACCCAACTTTCCAACACATAACCAAGAAAAACAGCATTTGTTCATAAATTGCTTTTCTCAAAAAAAAAAAAAAAGAATGGGAGGTAGCACTGATAACAGTGATGGAAAATATTGAAAAGCAATCTAGCTGAGAGGGGAGCAGCTTGGTAGTTCAGACAGATCGTGAAATGTTGTCCTGGCTTGCTCCCTCCTCTCTAATTTTCCCCATGTGTGCACCATGGGCCTCAGGGGCTTCACATAATTGGCTATTCAGCTATGAGTCAGTTGCTTGAGGTCAGTCAATGCCCATATGTGGCTTTCAATACTTATTTCCACCAATTATTATTTCCAACAATGATTAAACTGTAACGTATTCAGTTCTTTGAGAGAAAATAGTAATTACTAATTCTAAGGAACAAGGACCATGAACATGTAAAATATAAACGTGTACATTTCTCAAAAGTGAGGTTTTTCACTTTGCATTCCTATGACACCTAATTACATTTCATTGTGTTTTTGTTCTTCATGTTACATTTGAATGTGTGATGCATTTTAAAGTACCATTTGATGCTTTATATCTCAGAAAGTTTAAGCTTCACTGGATTCGATACAATGTTACAAATTTCTTTGCAGGAGGTACAGAGTCATCAGGACTCTTACAACACTTTGTGTTTACTCCCACTCTGAAGCTGATGAACAGAGGGCGGAGTGAGAAAAAAATAAAACTAGAAACTCCTAATTAAGAACAATTAATATTACCCAGATTATCAGCCAGAATGTAAGGAATGGGGAACTTCCACCTGGTGTTTGGGTCTCTCAAGCCATTTCTGGAGTTCTGTGAAAACAAAGGCAAAGATGACTGAGAACTCTGGTTCTTGAGGTTTCCTTGGCTTCCTCCTCTAATAAATTGTTGCACTACTAACAGTATATCGCATGATTCAAACAAGGTAGTAGCATTTGTCTTCTGATTATAAAAGCTGTAGAAGTTCCTTTAATTTGATTCGGAGATTTCAGAAAAAAATCTTTAAGAGGAAAATGAACGAGCTCTGCAAATCCCCCAAATTGAGATAGCCACTCTAAAGATACTTCACTTATTAGGAAAATTGGTAGACAAGTAATTTAATAATTATAGACTCTTGCATTGATGCTAATTTTTTCACCTGTTTTTGTCATCGCCACCTAAAGTGGAAGTCCTTCTGGCTGGAGATCACAGATTAGAATTATTCCACCTGTTCCCACAGTGCCCATCCCAGGGCTGGACACAGAGCAGAGGCTTATAACCCAAAGACACAGCCAATCCCTGAGCAACATTCTTACGCCATTGGCAGGTACTCACCCGCAGGAGAATGTCCCCTTGAAAGAGATCCAAGCCTGCAGCTAGACGTGGATTTTTAAAGAAAAGAATATTTGAATGAGCATTTCTAAAAGGTATCTCTCTTAATAAAATTAATCTTCATCATTACAATTCTTTAGCTATTAATCTTCATGAGGCGAAACTCTTTTTTGAAACAACTCTAAAACTCCCTGTGTTTAAGTGAACGCCAATGGTCCCTAAGTATCACATATTGTCACATCATCTGTTTACATTTTCGGAACAAAAAAACTTTGTCCAAGAGTCTTAGGAGTAGGTGATGAGGTAGAATGGATTTTATTGATCACTGACTCTGAACCTCACATATATGGGAGGAAGAAATTGAGTCCAGAGACAGGTAGTGATTCCTAGGATGTCCTTACTTTCTACCAGGACTTTCTACTTTCTACCAGGGCGCTTTTGGTTATTGTACTATCCTGCCACCTATTTTCCAGTAAACGTATTAGTTTTCCTCTGGGCCAAGAAAAAAAAAAAGACTTTATCCTCCGAATTCAAGTTCAGGGTGCTACTCTTGTATTATTTCCTTGTAATAAGGAAAACCAGGTGAGTGTAGATACAGCCATTCAAAACGGTATCTCCAAACATCTGCTTCCAGGAGCTTAGCAAAATATGCTCTCCTACTGCTGGTCTTGCTTAATCCTGGCCTTATGTGGTATCTGCAAATACTATTCTTAAAAGGGGAGATCCTATGGAAAAACTTTCCAAGCATTTGAAAGGATGTCATTTTTTATCACAACCCTCATGTGACAAGTAGCCTCTGCTTTAAAATGCAACAAATTCAGACAGGATCACTGGCTTGAACTTCCTTCTGAGGACAGCCTCTTATTTATAGCTGGGGAGACTAAGCCAGAGAATAATCACCACAGGCTCACGTGGTAAAAAAAAAAAAAAAGCCTTGGTTGGCATAGCCTGCGGCTCCTTCAGGAGCAGGGTTAGGTCTCTGAAAATGACATCAAGGCAGTGTTAGGTTTTAGGAGGCATCCTGGTTGCACTTGCTGATGACACAGCTGTCCCTGCATCACCTCCTTCCACATACACACATTTCCAAGCTTTGCTGAACTTCTATAACCCCAACCTGCTTATATTTTAACAGCGCAATTAAACTCAGCAATGATACTACCGTGTCACTGTCAGTAGGACGTGGATTTCAAATCATATTTTCAGTATGGGACCTCGCAGCTGGCCCATCCACACTCTCCCCTAGACTTCTCATGAGCAAAAGTATGCAATTTCCTGACACCTGGCCAGGATTAGGGATGGGCAGGGGTGAGCTACATCACTTTCAGAGTGATATAAACAAACATTGGCCCCAACAGTCGGACACATGGATGAGGTCGGGGGGGGGGGGATGCAGCAGGAGGAGCACATCTCTAAAAAAGTGTAAATTTGATAAAATCTAGTTCTTTCATGTAGCAATACTGAAGTGCATAACATAGAAGAGAAATGATGACTTAGTTTCTCCCATCTCTCGTTAATGGATGAAACTGATGGATTTCTTCAATAAATGTATTGTGGACAAGATGTCTAAATGGTAACACATTTACACTCTTCTCTAAGCCCCAACCAAATAACTGTTAGTGAATGTGGCTGGCTGGAAGGGGGTCTGGGGGCCTTCTCCTTGGATGGCCACTAAATATAGGCATTCTTATTATAAATCCTTTATAATTTTCATTAATAAGCAGAAGAACCATCCATTTTTCTTTCCCTATTTCAAAATAGAAACTGAAAAACTGAAATCTTTATAAACAGAAAACTTGCTATGTATTTTGAGAACTATCAAGGACTCATTAACTCGCCTAGAAAAACTGGTATAATCATCTTTCTCTTTCCACATTTCCACATGCAGTAACTCTTTAAATCTTAATGAAGCATCAACAAATCTCTTTCCTCAAAAGTTTCCCAATATAGTAATATGAAGGTAAATGCTTTTCAGCCATTCAACTGCTGGGTCTTAATTTATTTCAAGGCATTGACAATGCAGAAAATGAACCTACCTAAGTTGATTTCTGAAATATCCTTCTGTTCACCGAAAGCTGTATCGTGTACTGTTAAAAGTGGGGGGAAAAATGTTACAGTCTTGCTGAACAAAAGAGAGAAAGTTCAGAAACACTCTCAACACATTTCAATTGCCTCTTACCATTTTCTTTAGAAAGATGTTTAATCTGAAAGGAAATAAATATACTGAATAATGGATAATATACACTAGAATTAGTATTTCTAAATACCCAAAAGAGCAGAAATCTACTTACCGATAGAGCTGCTATGTGGGCAAAAAGCAAAGTGAAAGAGAGAACACAAAAGGATCTATTCCAAACCATTGTTGCGAGTGAATGGATTTTAGCAAAGACCTGTTGTGATAAATAACTTTTGAACCTTGCCCTGACTGTTAAATTAGAAACTTCGGCCCTTCCATATATCCTGTAGTGTTAAAAATGATAGTCAGGGAAAAGGTCATTGACCCTTCTAAGGACATACGAAGTCTAATTTAAAACTACAAGCTTCAGAGACCAGGGAAAAGTTTGAGAAAGCCAATACTGAGATCAGTTTATAAGCCTCCATAGCATTCCATACACCAGCAATAACTGTTCATAAAATGTAACAGATAAAAGATCCCCTTCACAACTGAAATAAAAATGACCTATAGAATGTTCACAAAGTACTTCAATAAAAAAAAAATGAATTAGAGTTTTATGGAAGTGAGAGTGTGATTTGCAAAAAGAAAGATCAATGGGTCTATAAAATGCGAGTATCAAAACAGATGCAAGAATATATGGGGCTTTTGTATATGAGAGGAAAGAAAAAAATAATACAGAAACCTTAGTCTCTTTAATAAATGATGTTGGGATAAAAGGATTTCCACATGGGGAGAAATGAATTCTTATCCTATCCACACTATTCGTAAAAATAAACTCTAGAAGGATTAAATACAGAAATATGAAAATCTAAATTTTTAAAAGAAAATATAGGAAAATGTCTTGAGATCAGGAAAGATAGTTTAAACAAGAAACAAATCATAGAAGTCAGAAAAGAAAAGAAGAATAAATTTGACTATATCAAAATTTAAGTGTCTTTATAACAAAAGACACAGCAATACAGTTAAAAGACAAGCCACAGAAGGAAGAGACTATACTGCATCTAACTGAATAGGGATAAGGATCCAGGATATATAAGGAGTTCCTACAAATCATTAAGAAAAATGAGAGATACAATCTAAGAGAAAAGTGGGTAATAAATAAATAAATAAGAACTTCACACAAAAAAAGAAACCCAAGTGGCCAATAAACATATGGAAAGATTTTCAGCCTCACAAATAATCAGAAAAATGCTAACTCCAATAGTAGCAAAATACCACCTCATACTCAGATTGGCATATATGAAGAAGGCTGGCAATACCCAGTGTCTCAACAAGGATGTGAGAAAGCAAGAAATCTCATACACTGCTGATTGGACAGCAATTTGTGCCACCTAATGAAATGTGCAGAGTTAATGAGCTAGAAATTCACCTTTTAAGTATATACCCCAAAGAAACTCACATGTATGGCCCAGAGTGCCAAATAAGATATTCACTGCAGTATTTTTTTTGATCAGGAAGAAATGTATTTATACTAGAAGAGAAAAATCATCATGGGGTTTATTCCGGGCTATGCTACTAAATGTTTAGCAACCAAATATATCGGAAAAACAAGGCTTCATCTGTAGGTTTGCTGGTTTACTTGGTTTACGTACTCCCACCAGGTCCAGTTTCAAACCACCAAGGCTTCCTAATACTGCATTAGGAAGAGAGGTACCCGATGCCTTTATTTATCCACACACCTGCCTACTAGAGCCCCATGATCTCACATCTCAGCCTAAGTCAGACGCTCTCCTGGGCAGGCAGGCAGGTCCTGCTGCCAGCAGTGCATTCCCTGCAGTGAAGGAGACCTGGGGGTGGCATGTGGCTTTGGGAGCCACGGAACAGGAGGGGCGATGGCAGGAGGTGGCTTCTGGTCACCAGAGAAGGTCTGTAGCTGAAGGCAAAAAGGTCTCCCCCCACCTCCCCACTCCCCCAGTGTTTTCTAAAAGAAACCAAAGCTACCGAAAAGTCAAAATGACTTAGATCAGCAAATATACCCATACAATTAAAAAATGGGTGAGGAGGAACTGGGTAAATATCAACTTCATGAGAATAATTAACTCTATTGGAAAGAAAAATACAGGGGACTGTTACTTCTTAAAAGTTTTCGCTTAATTTTTCTCAAATTCAGAAGCAAACATGACAGAAGTGAACATCTGTTAATTCCAGGGGCCAGAGAATAAGGGTTTAAGGCTTTCAAAGTTTGTTTTCTAAAGAAAAGGGCAATTTTCTTGCTTTGGTGCTGATCCTGGCTAAATCCCAGGTGTTAGGATTTCAAACAGGCAGCAAGAGGGCTGTTTAATTCTTCCCACTTTCCTCTATCTCTAGCCAGATGTGCTTTTATCTTTCCCGTCCTTATATTTATCTGAACAATATCCTATAATAATGGCTCTAGAGTTAGGTGTGTAGGAATTGAAATCTCACCTGAACCATTGACAAGCTGTGGCATTTTGAGCATCTGTTATCTATGGATGGTAATGGACAGCGATCCTACTTCATGGGGCTTAATGTAAGGATTCATTGAGATATGTAAACCACAGGTACCAGAAACATCAGAGGCACTCAGTACATAATAGCTATGTCCACCGTACCCTCTAATCCAATCTCTCTAGTTGACTTGCTGCTAGGTTAATTTCCAGATATGCAGAAAGATAATCTTTATGTGATAGGAACCTGCTGGTGGAAAGCAGGAAGCAAGCGCCCAGAGCTCTTCGGTGCACCCGTTTGCACTGCAGAACCTCTGAGGATGGGAGCTCAGGCCTTCAGTGGACACAACGTGATCCTGATTGTTTTCTTTTTATGACCTTGATTGCAGGTGGTAGTTTCCAGTTATTTGCAATCCTAGGCATGTCATGGATCCGGGTCCCAAGGAGTCAAGTGAGTGAGACTGGAGCCTGAAGTCCTTGGTTTGAAATGTTTATGGCTTTGTAGTTAAAAGGAAGATTATGCACTCTGCTGGGCAAGGTTCATGTCTTATTTTTCTGTGTCTACCCTAGGGTCTGGCAATTAGTTAGCATATTGGATGAAGTACAGTAAAATATAATTCTTTCCAAAGGTGTTAAATGCAGTGATTTTCTTTGATCCCATTTTCCCAAAATGGAGAAAGCAGTCTGAAGCTCAGAAGATGAAAGACCTTGGTGGGTGGGAACAGGGAAAACCCTTCCCCAACTGTCGGCAGACATTCTCCATCCTCGTAAAAGCCCAGGCCAGGACCTCCTCGGAACTGAGGTTGGAGGCTTTCAAAGTCCTCTCACTTCCTCCTCAAAGTCCTGCTGCTTCCTCTTCATTCTACCCACAGGGCGCTGCCTCCAGTCAGCTGTCCTGAGTAGAAGCGACCTCGCTGCTTCTCCCTGGGCCATCAGCATGTTAACCAGAGCTCACGGGCATTTAGAGCAAGAGTTGGCAAACTTTTCCATACAGGACCAGGTGAGAAATATTTGAATATTTGTGGGCCATACAGTCTCCAGGCATGACTATTCACCTCTGCTTTGTGTAGCGTGAATGTTACCATAATTGCAAGGTAGAGGAAGGAGCCATAGCTGAGTTCCATAAAACTTTGTTTACAGAGATAGGCATCAGGCCATATTTTGCTGACTCCTGGTTTTTAGATAATTGTCCCATTAGATGGTAGGATTCTAGTGATAATAATTATAAAGGAAGCAGCAGCAGCCAGTATGTGCATCACTGTGAACTAGACTCCCTTCTGAGGGTCTAACATGCAATTACTCATTTGATCCTCACAACAGTCCTATGAGGTAGTGTTACTATTACTCTCGTTTTATAGATTAGCAAACTGAGACACAGAAACATTAAGAAACTGCCCGAGGTCACAGAGCTCCTGGCCAACGCTCCTCAAACACCACCTGAGAGACAGCTTTCTCTCCCTAGGACTGGCCCTGGCAGCCCCCCAACATGGAACTGCAGCATGGAGGCCCCCAGGTTCCACAGGGTAGCGTCTCCCACTGATAACCAAGAGTTAGCCTCTAAGGAAGAAGTCCTCAAGCTATAGAGTCCATCAAAATCTCAGAAGCTCACTAAGGTACAGATTCCTAGACCCGGTAATTGGAAATTTCTAATTCAGGTCAAAGGGTGAGGCCCAGGAATCTGCACTTTTAAAATAAGCACCTCCGTGATTCTGAGGCAGGCAGGCTGTGGGAGGCACTTTGATAAACAGGGCTCTAGGAAACTTGCCTTCACCAGATGCTTCCATTCAGATTGTAATTATTAGATGTTACCTCACCCCCCATTCTTTTCTTATATGAAAATCACAAGATTAGAGCAGCCTCCAGTTTCCGCATGGGGCAGTGTCAGATACGAAGAATCAGAGAGATCTTCAGTGTAGAAATGCACTTGAGAATGCCTATGAGGACAGCGTCTCTGGAGTGCAGCCTGGGACATGTATTTTCAACAAGCATGAAAAGTTTGAAACCCACTGAGCTTTGCAGGCAGCTCTGTCTTGTACAGCATGAAAATCAGTCCCAGTGGGCCAGGCTTAGAGAACCAAGCACTTCTTATTCACCTGACGCCCCGATAAGCTTTTCTCTCAGGCCCAGAGAGAAGTAATGTGGGTTTGTTTTCAGCTTTGCCATCTTCATAGACCCCAAAGAGCGCAACTTTGCCCTTCTTTCATGAAGTGGGAAAAACTAGACAGGGGGCACATTTTGTCAATTCTCTTCCTACTTATGGAATCTCTATAGAGTTCTTAAACTTAAAGCAGACACAGTTGCAGATCTATAGGGTGTCCCTGATTTCAGGAAGAGTCACCGACCTCTGCCAATTCATCATTCAGGAATGCTAGTTGGACCATGGCAGCAGGGAGGAAGACAAAGCACATGGGAGTTGTTGAGTGAAGGGAAGACACAGCTGGGCAGTACTTTTCTCTGAAAGGAAATGTGATTCTAAAGGGGAAGGGGTCTTGTTTTCTACTGCCCCTGAAGTTAGGGTACCAGGAAACAGGCTTAAATTGCAAAAGGGATACTTAATTGTCACATACAAAGATCTTCCTGGCCGTCTGAGGAGTCTTGGACCCTAAAAATGTGTTAAGGAGGGAGCTAGTGCTAGTCACAGAGAATTAGGCTAAATACAGTCTGGGGTCTGAGGCGAAATGGACAGATGAAATTCTTCAGAAAGTGGGTAAGGCTTCATTTGAGGATTTTTCTTTTTCCCAGGAGAAGCCATTCAGTTTTGAGATCATTTAATGGAAGCCAGATGATGGTAAGTTATACATGTAACTTGATCCAGAGAACAAGAGGCTTAGCCCTCTGAGAAAACAAATGAAATTCGTAATCCCGTTTCCCTTTGAAAACCACAAAATTGTTTTTGGTACAGTTGATTTTTTAATGCAAGTGGCCAGCAGCTCCGTTTAGGGTGAGTTGCAGTATCTGACACTTCAATGGGAATCTGAGTTAGTGTAAGGAGAAGATAATGGGGGGTGGGGTGGTATTGGAGATTCTACATGGTAATTGGCCAAAGTTAATAGACTGGCTAAGAAGGCTTCCTGAATTAGTAACATATCAGTTTATGCCCACATGCTGAATTAAATTTTAAAACATGAGTTCATCTTCTAATTACCAGTGGTGGAAGTGGGAAGTCTTCAGTGACAGGCCCTTACACAGGCAAGCAAGCATGGCAGTCACTTATGACCAGTGAATAGATGGGCTAAATGACTCTACATAGCCAGGAAAGGAAGAAAACCAGCTACACCTTGATATTTCAATTGATATTCTGGAAATAGCAATTTGCCAACCACCTTCAAATGTCCTTACCTCGAATGGCATTTCTTCTTATTGAAATAACAATGATTATAACAACAAGAAGACGAATTATTAGGCGCTTATTACATGGCAGGCACTGTGTAAAGCCCTTTAGATATGTCATCTCATTTAATTCTCATCACAATCCCATAAGGTAAGAATTCTTGCCCTAATTTTATAAAACACCTAGTTCAGAGACGTTAAGTGCCCAGACTCTGGAAAATATCAAAGTAGAGAAATTAGTCAATGATGCTGTGCTCATCCCGGGTTATTCTCCATTCTCGGTTCATTAGTCTGACTCACGTTTTGCTACATGTGTTTGTTTGTTCATTCGTTCATGCATGCATTCATTCATCAAATTTTTATCGTGTGCCTCCTCTGTCACACATTGTGTCAGGCACTGAGGAAACAGTCGTGGAACAGAAAGGCATTGTCCCGGTCCTCACGGAGCTTCAAACAGAGGTGACTATAATGGGAATCAAGCATCTAACAGCATTTCAGTAAATGCCTAAGTAAAAAGTCCACCAATCAGTGAATAGATAACTTGTGCTACATTCTTACAATAGGATACAATTCAGCAATAAAGAGAAATGAACTACGGATACACGCAGCACCATGGATAAGTCTTAAAAACACTATGCTCAGTGAAAAACATTATACTGTGTGATTTCATTTATATGAAACTCAAGAAAAGCAAAATGATAGTAATAGAAGCAGATCAGTGGTTGCCAGAGGCCATGTAGTAGACAAAGGAGCTTGACTCCAAAGGGTAAGAGTAAACTTTTGAGAGTGATGAAAATGTGTATCTTGATTGTGGTGGTGGTTACACAACTGTATACATTTGTAAACATTCAGCAAATTATACACTTAAAACTGATAACTTTTCAAATTATACCTCAATAGAGATGACTTTAAAAATAATAGGAAACCTTTGGGTCCACACTCCGCGTCTCCCATCAACATACCAGATGACATTGGGCAAACCACTGAATCCGTGTTTGGTTTCTTCATTTTAAAAATGGAGCCAATGAGACCTGATCTGCTTTTCTTCTTTCTAGGATAAGGAAATTTCAAATGTACAGGTGGAAAGCTTTGAAATGTATTAAATTCTGTGCAAATATGCAACTTATTTATTATTGTTCCCTCACTGAGGGCTATTCTATTCCAATTTACAGAGGCCTAGAGTGAATTCAATTTTTGTTACGTTTCAGAACATTTTGTTCTTTGGTCTTGCAAGAGGGCAGTCTCAAGGCTGAGACAGGGCTTCAGTCTTGGGTCAGCATGTTTTAGAGAAGACCAAACCATCTGTTTCGGATTTGACCCATCAAGTGGATGAGCAGATGAAAACATCTTCTGAGGCTTTTTACCAATGAGCATGCATCCTTACATTATTAACAAGTCCTTGTCCCCTGTCTGGCTGGATGAGTGATCATTGCTGAGGGTGGATCTAAGGAGCTTGGACATGGAACAAAATCAGCAATTAATATTTGGCTTCATGTTTTCCTTTATTCTCTTCCAGAGTTTTAATTACTTAGTGCTGGCTGTTTTCTTGAAGAACCAGGAAAGATTTATTTTCAATTCTGAAGATAATTCTTCTGCCACAGATTTTTATTTTATTTTATATATGAAAAACTTTTTAAAATTTAACATTCTTTAATAACTTTCATATCTTTTTTTTTTTTTGGTATGCTGTATGGTGGGGTCACATTTCACTATTTTTCCATGAGTATCCCATTATTGCAGCACCATTTGTTGGTTTTTTTGTTGTTTGGTTTTTGTTTGTTTGTTTTGCTTGCTTTGTTTTTTGGGACTTGCATGGACCGAGAATTGAATGTGGGTCTACTGTATGGCATGCGAGAATTCTACCACACAACTATGCTTGCACCCCCTATTTCATATCTATTTTGTCATAATTCAATATGCTGCCAACTTTAAACTATTCACACTAAGAAGGAAAATGAGTGGCATGGATAAAAGGCTTGACCTATTAGCCATCCAGCCGATGTCTGATCTGCTCACCGATGTGTATTTGGCTCCATGCTTAGAGGGAAACAAAGAAGCATATTGCACATTCCTTGTCCTCGAGAACATTAAATTTAATTTTTCTTGAGTGTTCAATCTCTTCACCTATTGGGTCAGGAAAATAATGTTTATAAAATTGAAACATATCCATTGTGGGATATTTTTTAAATAATTAAAAAATGTAAAATTAAGAAATGAAAAAAAATGGCATTAATCTTACCAGCTACTATTGACATATAATGTTTCCTTCCAGTTTTTTCATTATTTGTGTAGGCATGCTTTATAATAGTATAAAGTTTTGTACATTTAACATTTGATCACTAGGGCTTACAATAAGCTAGAATGTCACCTATTTTCCCTAAATTATCCTTCTCAAGAGCATTCACGAATGCACAGTCCTCCCCTAACAGGGTCTTTATCAATGCAAAGCCCCACTATAAACACTGTGCGTCCTCAGATATGCAGGTATTGTTTAAATAATGCTTATGTTTTCCTGACTTCACAATTAATAGTTATTCAGTACAAAAAAAAGACAGAAAGCACATTAGGAAAATGCCAATCTTAATCCCGCCGCTTAAAACAGCCACTGCTAACATCATAGTGTCTGTTCTTTTAGATTTTTTCCCCTCTTGTTTGTCTTCAAAAATATATTAGTTACATTGGGTTTATTGCCTGACTTGTAAATGTTTCACAATGTCAATAGATAGTTTTCAATAACATGATTTTAGTGGCTACAAATATTTCCATAGAATGGATGTACCAAGCTTAACTCTCCAGGCCTGTACCATGGGTTTAGAGATGGTTTCCAGATGGTTTCGCTTATCACAGACACTGCTACAATAAATATCCTTGCATTTGCAATTGCGTGGACCTCAGTGTATTGCCATAGAACAAATTCCAAGAAGCGGAATCGCAGAGTCAAAATGTATTGAGTTGTTTTAGTGTGTAAGTGAGGGCAATTATGAACGATCCCAATTCCCCCACCATCTGAAAGCATCTCCCAGAAAGGTGAAGGTAGTTTGAGCTCCTTTAGCCAAGATCCTAATATCGTGGGAATTCACTCCTCAAGAAGAAAACAAAGTAAATATACTTTGGTTTGATAGTTTTCAAAAGACAACACAGGGCGGGCCACGGTGGCTCAGCAGGCAAGAATGCTTGCCTGAAATGACAGAGGACCGGGGTTCGATTCCCGGTGCCTGCCCATGTAAAAAAAAAAAAAGACAACACAAAATTTAGCCACGTTAGGATTTATAACCTAGACGAAGTGATGTCCAGTCCCGCCCCCCTTCCTTAGATGCGTAATGCAGGTAATAGCACACAGTTAGTAAGAGTGGCAAAAATGTCAGCTTCCTATGGCAGACTCTTCAAAGGGGATAACAGTTATGAACATAACAGCCATGCCAGCTTTCTAAGTCAATTTTTGTTATATGAATGGTACTTACCAAAATGGAGCCAAGTATTTGGCACTATTGTATCACTTAATCCTTTTTTTTTTTCGCATGGGCTGACACTGGGAATCGAACCCAAGTCTCCGGCATGGCAGGCGAGAACTCTGCCTGCTGAGACACCATGGCCCACCTATATATATATATATGTGATTTGAGACTCTATTTGGGTCTTCTTAGCCCCAAGACATGTCCTTAACCATCCGACCCAGTTCCTGAAAGTCCATTTAAGTATCATTACCCCAAGTCCTAGTGTCTTTTCCCTTTTTGGATCACTCCACTCTAAATTCTGAAACCCTTCAAGCCAAGGAATCTGCAATGCAGCCAACCTGAAATGCTAAAAACATCACCTTCACATGATTAGCTGGAGCGTGAATGAGAAGACCCTATCAGACCCAACCGGTTGCCCATCAATGCAATTATGTTACAAACAAATGTCAAACAAGGAGGCTTGAATTAATAAGTAATCATCATTTAAAGTAAGTTCAATTCTTATATCCTTTAGAGCTACTTAATTCTATTATAATTACATCTTGAAACTGGATTGTTAATATGGTTTGCTGACAAAAAGAAGAGAAGAACAAAGCCTCTATTATTTATTTGACTTTTTTTCCCTTTGAGTCTCAACAGCACTTGTAAAGCAGGCTTGAACCTTCTCTAACCTCTTTGCTATAAATTAAATATCCATGTGGGCACACTCACACAAGACTTCAGATAATATGGTCTGTTCTGAAAAAAAAAGTAGACAACTCCGCTATTAATTTTTTTCTGGCCATCATTTATTTATTCAAGCCTGCTCTTGCTCTTGTGTTCCCTACCTCACTTACTATGCATCCAACTAGTCCAAAACAGAAATTTAGTAGCCATCTTTGTTTCTTCCTTCTCACAGAAATCAATTATCAATAAGTTCTGGGAATCCACCCTCATAAATAATTCTTAAAATCATGTGCTCAACCCCATGGCAAGTCAACATTACTTCTCCCTTTTATGACCGCATCAGTCTCCTAACTAGATCCTCATTTTTCACTCTATAGAGTGTAAAGCTTTAGGAATGTTTATGTGTTCCGGAAAAGTGTGGTATTAACACAAGTATTTTTATTTGCTGTATTATTTGTATGTATTTCTCTTGGCATCTATCTCTGCACGGTCTTTTATTGACACTCGGCATGCTAATACTCTTTTCATGAAAGGTCTTATATCCTTAACAGGACCACAGAAATGTGATGTTTCATGATTTGAGGACAAATCACAATTTCTTCCGCCTAATTATCTGTAAAATGGCAAAGTACACCTTGATGAGAAAGTTATCAAATTCTAAGTTTCTGTGACGTCATCAATAAATTTGGCATCTACTTCTAACATTTTATTTGCTTTAATGATTTATTTCTAGGGATTCAGTGCCTACATGAATGAGCTCTCCCTGGTTTCAGTATATTTAAGAGGTACAAAATTCCTGATTGGAATCTACCTTTCTTTGCTATTACATGGTCCACAAGAGGGCGCCAATGTTCTAGCAATTTGGATATCACTGAGGTTTCACAGAAATCATTCTCTTTAAATTTCAGGGAATCTCAGTGGCACAGGTTCATAAGCAATTTAAACTGCACTTGTAACTTATGCATATATTTCAAAATATGACTGTTAGTTCAAATTTATTTCAATTTTAAAATTAGAGTATCTCCACAAATAGAGTGTATTTTAGTTTGTAAGCTACCCGAATGCAATAAACCAGAAAAGGATCGGTTTTTAAAAAGGGAATTTATTGAGTCACAAGTTTACAGTTCTAAGGCCATGGAAATGTCCAAATTAAGGCATCCAGAGGAAGATACCTTAACTTCAAAGAAAGGGCTGATGAAGTTTGGGTTTCTCTCTCAACTGGGAGGGCACAGGGTGACTAGCTTTCTCTCCTCATTTCATAAGGCTTTCCTGGAAGTTTTTTCCTTCTGCATCTCCAAAGGTCTCTGGCTGTGTGAGCTCTGTTCGCACTTTCCAAAATGCTTCCTTCTTAAAGGGCCGGGTAAGCAACCCCACGTTGAATGGGTGGAGACACATCTCCATGGAAACAATCAAAGACATCCTACCGAGAAATATTGAATGATGATTAAAGGACATATCTTTTCTGGGGTACAAGGACAGTTTCAAGCCAGCACAGAGTGAATTTGTGATTTTCACCCATAAGGTTGGAGTGAGGAAGTACGTGAAATATTTAAGGTTCTATTTGACACTAAGGAGAAATTCCCAATTCTTTAATTTAGCAAGGTCACACTTCATGGCTGTACATCACAATTACTGGTCTATCTTAAAGGGTTTGCTGAAGACTAATTTAAAGTATATGAAAATGATTTGAAGTACTATCTAAATATGTTATTATTATTAGGCAGGAGTTACTGCTGAAAAACCAAGACTCGGGATGTATGTTAATTACCTGAATTATAGTTGGATGTTTGTAAAAGAAAAAAGAGGTTAAATGAAATCATAAAAAATCCAGTTTCTTTCTTGAAATATATTTATTTGAAATTTCCATGAAATAGAGGAAAGGTGTCCACAGAAAAAAAATGTCTGCACTCAACAGTGTCAGACTTTTTATGCTATATGGAAGATTTATCAAAATAAGGCCATTGAGTAAAACACTGATTTAAAAATGTCAGGGCATAATTGTTCGCAAAAATAATAAGACACATTTCGGAGAGGAAGTAAGTTTTGAGGGAAGATTCTTCTAAACATTGAGAAAAATTTATTCAAGAATCTATATTTATGGGCTGTAGGTGAATTATCATGGGATTTGGTGGGGGTGGTGGCAGTGGTGATGGAGGGAGTGGAACAGACTTAATAGGTGAGGGAGAGGAAGCAGAAGGAGGCCAGAGGTTGGGGGTGAGGGGCGGGGAATGGAGAGTCAGACAAACGGACAGAGGATCCTGTAGGCAGCAGACACTAGGCCAGCAGATCACACACCAGAAGACAGCCACCAGGCAAACTGGATACCAAGAGGACTCAAGTAGTCACATAAAAGGCAAAGCAACCACCCAGCAGGCTGGCGGAGCTTCGGGAGAAAACATGAGACACCCACCACAAGAAGGGCTTCTTATGAGAGGTCACAGAGTTAGCGGAACGTGTGTGGGTTTTCCATTTGGGTTTGAGTGACCTTGAGTAAGCCCCTTAATGTCTCTGAGCCTCCGTTTCTTCAGCTGTAAAATGAGGTTGACGATACCTTCCTCTCAGTGTTGCCCCGAGGATTTAACATGGTCATTCATATATAAAACAGTTAGCCTGGCCCACGGTTAAGTACTCCAAAAACAGTAGCTCTAAAATCACCATCATCATTACTCTCCTCTTCATCATCTTTCTTACCTTGATCATCGTGTACTGTCTTCCTGCAAAAGCAGGAAACAATTATAGGCCAGCTCCTGATGATAAAAGTCCTTAAGTAAATGCAATTGTCTAGCAGTCTTTTGTGCCCTCCCATGCATGAAAACTGATTAAAAACAAAACTCTTATTAAGTTTAACGTGCATCTACCCTATAAACAAGCAATTGCACTGCCAAGTATTTATCCAAGAGAAATGAAAAGATGTGTAAGTAAAAAGGCACATATTGAATGTTCACTGCAGCTTCAATGATAATGGCCCTAACTTGGAAGCCAAACACATCTCTATCAAGCCTTGTTATTCTCAACCTGTCAACTGGGCTTAAACAAGTGAGCACATTCCTTTGCCACCTGAAGTGAGTGAAGGAGTGTTGGTAACCAGAAATAGCTTGGATGAGCCACAACGCTGTCACCATTTGTATTTAGACTAGTTTTTCCCTTTACTTTCATTTAACTATCGGTATGTCTACATTTATGGGAACCATAATATCTCAAATCAGGCAGACTTACCACCAAAGTTCTTAAATATTTGATTCCAGGGGCCCCTTTGGACATCTAATGAAGTCAATGCATCTCTCCCGACAAAAGTATTTTTAAATTAATAAAATAAAATACAAAAGAGTTCAAAGGAAACACATTTTAATAAAATGAAATTATCACAATATTATTTTGTGATATTGTAATTTTTATATTTCTTTATCAATGTTTTAAATAATAGGACCTAGAAAGAATTCCAAGAATTACCATAATTTCCAACTAATGATGAGTGTAAATGTTATTTCAAGATATTCATGATCTGAAATACTATGACTGAAATATGCTAAAGTAATGTATCATGAAAATACCCAAGATGTCTATGAGTAAGAAAGTCATGTGAACTGCTAATACTACTGTGGTTTGTAACCAAATACCTAATTGCAGGAAAGTCTACATTTTAGTTAGGGGTTAGTAAAAATAAAGTTACATCTCCCCATGCCGAGACAAGTTCACAGGCATCCTCAGTTCTGTGCAGTCATACGAATGTTTAGTTTGGAAAGGACTCTTGAAATTACGTTGGTTTAGGGCTCTAAACCTGGGCAGGTACCACAATAATTTTGTGATTATCTAAAAAATGGAAATTCCTGGGGCCTGGTCCTGACTTACTGAACCACAACTTCTGAGGTAAAAAACATGAATCTGTCATTTTTATATACTCCAAAGGTGATTCTGCTGCACAGCCAATTACAGAATCCACTGAGCTAGCCCAGTATTTCCTGATCATTTCTCCAACAAGGATTTGTTATATATATATTACCCTACCCATAACAACTCTAACAAATCTAGCATTTCAAATTTTGTCTCACTATATAAGTTAAATGATCATTAATTCCTTCCTTCATTTAAAAAGAAAGTTTATGGTACAACTTGCATACAGTAAAATTTGCACTTTTTAATGTACCATATAGTCATAGAACCACCCAACTATCAAGCTATAGAACAATTCCATCATTTAAAAACTTATCTGTTAACTCAACAACAAAAGAACAAACAACCCAATTATAAAATGGGCTAAAGATAGGAATAGGTGTTTTTCTGAAGAGCAAATATAGATGGCTCAAAAGCACATGAAAAGATGCTCATTTTCATCAGCTATAAGGGAATGCAGATCAAGACTACAATGAGATACCACCTTACACCTATAAGAATAGCTGCTATTAAACAAACAGGAAACTATAAATGTTGGAGAGGATGTGGAGAAGCTGGGACACTTATGCACTGCTGGTGGGAATGTATAGTGGTATAACCATCATGGAAGACTGTTTGGTGGTTCCTTAGAAAACTAAATATCGAGTTGCCCTATGACCCAGCAATAATAGCACTACTTGGTATGTACCCAGAAAAGCTGAAAACAACGACACAAACAGACATTTGCACACCGATATGCATAGCAGCATTATTCCCAATTGCCAAATGGAAAAAAACCAAATGCCCATCAACAGACGAGTGGATCAACAAAATGTGGTTAGTTTGGTTGAACACCATAAGTACACAGAAACTTGAACAGGGCATGAGACTTTGTTGGTTTGCCCAGGTCAGTGTGATGCCCTGATTTATCCCAGAGTAATTTGGGCAGTGAATAATGCATTTGCAAAGTCCCCTTGGGGGACTGGGGAGAAAGGAGGAAATAGTCTAATTATTTTGGAGAATTTCTGATTTTCTCACAAGCAGTGAGGACAAGCAAATCACTAGGGCCAAGTCCTTGATCTTGAGGTTCGCCCCTATGAAACTTATTCTTGCAAAGCCTACTTAAAATTAGGTCTAAGTTTTGTATATATGTTTATATTATACAATAAAAAACATTTTAAAAAATCTTTGAGGGAAGAGAAAATATCCCTGAATCATTTAACAATTCTCTTTGAATCCTATGAGTCTATATTCAAAGAGAAAGGAGCAGGATGGAAATTTAGAGCAGGGTTCTCCTCTCATAGAAGAAAGATGCTGGTTGTCAACTTGGAGTCCTAGAGAAATGTCTTGAGTTTCCCCCAGGCCCCTGGGGCTGGATGTCTGGGAAGCCTGACAGTTTCCCTAAACAGACTTAGAGCTGGTTGGGGTGAGAGAGAGCAGGCTTTTAGGGGACCCTCATAGGAAATGTAACAAACAATAGCAGCATCTGCCCCATAAGAGTAGCAAATGGGGTCCTCAGTGAGAGTGAACATGGAGATGCATACACTTGAGCTGTTCCACCATATAAATGTGCATGATGAAAAAATATATAAAAATGTAATAAAATAGATCTGTGAATTCAGACCAAAAAAAAAAAAATTAGGCCGAAGAGTCACCTCTAGAGAACCTCTTTCGTTGCTCAGATGTGGCCTCTTCTCCAGGCCAGCTCGACAGGTGAGTTCACTGCCCTCCCCCCATATGGGACATGACTCCCAGGGGTATAAATCTCCCTGGCAATGTGAGACAGAACTCCTGGGATGTGCTGGGACCCAGCACCAAGGGTTTGAGAAAGCCCTTTTAAACAAAAAGGGGAAGAGAGAAATGAGACAAAATAAAGATTCAGTGGCTGAGAGATTTCAAACAGAGTTGAGAGGTTATCCTGGAGGTTATTCCCACACATTATATAGATGTCCCTTTTTAGTTTATGGTGTATTGGAGTGACTGGAGGGAAATACGTAAAACTGTTGAGCTGTGTTCCAGTAGCCTTGATTCTTTACAAAAAAAAAATTGACAAATCTTCATACACATACATTCCACACATGGTATATAATCAATGGCTCAGAGTATCATCATATAGTTGTATATTCATCACCATGATCATTTTCTAGAACATTTGCATCACTCCAGAAAAAGAGATAAAAAGAAAAAAGAAAAAAACTCATACATATCATACCCCTTATCCCTTCCTCTCATTGACCTCTAATATTTCCATCTACCCAATTCATTTTACCCCTTATCCCCTTATTACTTATTTATTTATTATTTTTTACTTATCTATCCATAGTTGGATAAAAGGAGCATCAGACACAAGGTTTTCACAATCATAAAAGTCACATTGTAAAAGTTGTATCTTTTACTTACAACTTTTTTTTTTTTTTTTACTTATATCTTTTAAGTAGGTATATAGTGGTATCTCATTCCGGTTTTAATTTGCACATGTCATGATTAATGAGGTTGGACATTTGCATCTTTCTTTGTTAAATCCTATCTTCTCTGTTACAACTCCTCATTCTCCTTGGGTCCTGCTCCCAATCTTTACAGCTATTTGAGCAATGATAATTCTAACTTCTTCATGTTGAAAAGGCATGTCAACATTATAGGGAGGGGGGATGCAACTAGTTGATGCTCATTATTTTATTCATGAACATTTTGTGATTATGAGATGCAGTAGGCATTGAAAAACAGTGTGCTCATATAAATCAATAAACTGAAATGGGGAGTTTCAATTTTAAAATTGCTGTCGACATTGTATATATTTGATTTTTCCACTATTTGATATTTTTATACAAATTGTATTTAAATCTGCTGGATTAAATTCTGTTATATTTCACCTCTACCCTCTTGGTGCCACAAATCATGTTTTACTTTCAGTTAAGCATTAGTGATCTGGGGTATCTGGACAATAGCTGGGAGATAATTCTTTTGTTGAGTTATGTTCACCATGTATGGATCATTTCTATAATATTCCCCCAGTGCAGCTTCATTTCCAGATACCTTCATATGAAACAAAAGTTTTTCACCATTAGGTGCAAAAAAAGGTATGGACAGATCCATGTATACTGAATGTCCCCGAATATTGATATTAATCAGCACTCTTCACTCTCACCAGCAGCTCCCTAGGGGACATTGGAAGGACTGAGGATTCTGGTGATGCTGTTCTATGGCTCCTACATGTCAGGACAGATAGTGTATCTTAACCCCGATGTCTGCCAAGTCAGAATCACAAGCTGCAGCCCGTGGCCTGGCTCAATAGACTAACTGACCTCTCAAAAATGTGAATCTAGGCCTAGAGGAGGGCAGATCCCGGTGTGGGAAGATCCAGCTTCACCCCATAGGCCTGCCCAGAAGGCAGCTGGGCATTTGCAGCTACTCTGCAGGTGCCGTTTGGCAGTTCTGCCAGGAGTCTCCACAGAGAAGAGTGAGGAAACATGGTGCCCCTGCCACCCCACATAATTCCGCCTGATGACTGGGCCCAGTGGAGATTTGCCCAGCATCCTTGGTGGAAGTTCTTGTGCCAGGCAACCCCAGATCCAATTAAAGCCACTAATGAGGAAGGAAGCCAAGGACCATTATCCCTTATTAGACCCTTTTCACCAGAAGTCTGGGCTTTAAGACAAAGTAGGTCAGGTTAGGAGCAAATACTCAAGGAGGAACTTTAGTTACCATCATTCCCTAAACAGATTCAGTCTGGCCTCAAGGGAAACCAGCCATCCCAGTCTTCCCAGGACAGCTTCCCTGGAGTGGGACTTACAATGTTAAAACTGGGACAGTACTGAGCAAGTCAGGTCAAGCTGGTCATCCACTGTTCTCCCCCTGTCTGCCCCCTTGGGTAGCTCTCAGGCTGGGAAACCAAAGCACAGGTCAGCTGTCCTATTTTTCTGAACTGCTATAACTCCTTGTGAGTCATTGGTTTATCCTAATTCTCTTAGATGTGAGGTCTTTTCCCAAAACTTCCTTGCAATAACAACTACCATTTATGAAGTGTTTACTGCCAGAAATGTGGAAGAATTCTCCATTTATCATATCTGTTAATCTTTTTAATAATTGGAAGAGATGAGCAATATTAACCTTATTTGACGGATGATGAGACCCAGGCTATGAGAACTTAAGTAATTGCATGTGTCAGAGACAGGGTGGTGATAGATGGTATACCAGAGCCATGGTGGACACTGGTAACTACCATGTTAATGTGGCTTCTAAAGGGACTGACCTCCAGGGCAGTCAGTACCTGTCCTTTGGGGGATGGAGCTTTGTCTGGCAGCAATCCCAGTAATATATATATAGGGCAGATGCTCTCTTTATGGGATTTGTGACCCTCTATGCAATAGTTGCTATTTTGAAGAGGGGTCTTTTCCCCAGCCAGAAGCAAAGTTGCTGGGGATTGGAAAAAGCAGAACCAGCACCTGAGGTGCTGCAATGCTGGGCTTTGCTTTTGGGATGCCACACCATGTGGTTTGAGGTTTGAGGCTATCTGCATCCGATGACAACAGATCCACCACTGCTATGACCCTCTTCCTCCAAGTCCCCTGCCAGCAGCCCCTGCAGCAGGAGCACCTCTGCTTGCCATAAACATGCTCTTAACCTTCCGTAGAGGTGACATTGGCATGTTGTTGCTGATCTGTAAACACAATTATGCTTTCAATCTTCCGACTGAATTTTGTTATTGAGATCTTAATAGGTAGCCTGTCTCTGTTTACCTGTAAACAGCAGCCCCACACCCTAGCTGGGAGAGGAGGGAGATGTTGGTTTTCATTACTTTACAATAAGAGGAAAGTATGACAGGTGTTGACACTCACCCTCCCTCTTTGTTGGTGTGTGATAAGCTAATCCTACCCTCACTGGCCATGCACACATCAATTCATAGTCCAGCCTGGGAGAAGGATGGAAACAAGTCTCTCTCCACCTTTTAGCTTCTCTTGGAAAGTACAAAGAATATACAAAGAATGTGGTGGAAATTGTGCAGAGATTAAATGTCCAGAACCACATGGAATGGCTGTCATGGTTCTCTGTGTGGAAGATATCAACATAAACAGTCTCTGCGAATCTCAGCCAGAATCACCAGGTTCTGCTTTTGAAGGCCACTCATGGTGAGTAGTCCTGCAGAGAAGTGCTTGCTTCAAGAGTCTTGCATATTTCTACCTATGTGTCTTGGTCTCTTCCTGTAACACTCAAGTTTTTCATTTAAATGGGCATCTTGGAGTTCTTTTTCCCCCAAAGTTTGTGTTCTAGCTAAAAGAACATGGTCCTTCAATCAAGAACAAGGCAAGGATGTCCACTCTTGTGACTTGGAATCATCATTGCACTGGAGATCCTAGCACAGTTGGAGGTTGGGAAAAAGTCCAAATCAAGGTGTCATCAAGGAGATGCTTTCTCCCTGAAGACAGTGGTGTTATGGGGCTGACTGCTGGTGATCATTGGTCCTTAGCTTGTCAGATGCAATGCATGAGGTGGCCTTTCTTTGTTCTCTTCTGGGTGTCTCTAAATTCCAGCTTCTTGCATTTGCAGCTTTCTCCTCTTGAGTAAACAAATTGTGTCTTTCAAAGAATTTGTCCATTTTCTATAAGGTGTCAAAGTATGGGCATAGAGTTGTTTTTAATAATCCTTTATTGACCTTTTAATGTCTTTGGGGGTTCCCCTTTGTGTTAGTCAAAAACTATATCAAATTGGCAGTCAGAGAGTTGAATTTGCATAAAGGAAGTAAGACATCTCACTGAATTGATACAGTTCCAATCAAAATAAAAAATTTGATGTTTGAGTTAGACTAGTTTTATCTAGTAAGAGCTGATTTCTATTAGTCATTTTGGAATATTGCTCTTTCAGTGTCTTTTTTGCCATGTTTGCAACCCAGTGTTCTAGCCCCAACACCTACTTTTTAAAAGAGTAAACTGAGACCAGAAATTCCTGGTAGTTTGCGTAGGAACCATTTTGAAGAAGGCTGAGAACCAAGACTCAGCAAAATCTAAAAGGGTGGTGACCTGGGAGAACTGTAAGAGTAGGGCTTAAAGATGCAAGCAGAGTGGATATTGTTTGCAACCCGGCATCAGTTTCATTAATTGTTTTATTTCACACAAATAACTTTACTAAATTTATGTTTCCTTGCCTCTAAAGCCATCTTTGGGGGATCCCAAAGATATGTGAGCAGAGCCCTTGCTTTGTAGAGAGTTTAAAGTAAAAGCAAGCTTAAAGTAAAGGAAAAGTGATATCCATGAAACAGGGAAAAGGAGGGAAACTAAGTCATTATAAATTCAATTAGGATTCAAGGCAGGGCTAGAGAGGGTGGGGCTTTGTATTCTGGGAAGGCTTCCTGGCAGAGGTGAAAATAATACTGTTCTTGGTCAGAGTGGCCTTAAGAGTCTCCTTCCTGAGAGATATTTTAATCCACATTGAGTCATTTTATCTTCTGAATTTGCCATCTCTTAATTCACAAAAATGTGAGTATTCAGGGGTCAAGATACTGTCTCCTAAGTGAATGTTGCAATCAACATCAAGGGAAGATGAGCTGAATGATTTATTTTGAGTATTATAGGATAATTCCATGTGAAATATGTGATCTGGTTGATTTATTTTGTGTTAGATGTGCTGTATTTGTCTTCACTCATGAAGTTGCTCTTCCCAGAACTTTTAAGGGACCATCGCCTGCCAAGGGAATATATAGGATGGAAACAGAAAGTAAAATTAAACCTATGGCCTTAATTCATAAAGTTAAGGATGAATGTCAGAAAAATGGTAAGAAAAAAACTTTTAAAATGTTTTTGTTTGAAACTAGGCTATTTGAGACAATCTCTGAAGCAACGCCGAAGAGTTGAAACTGTTAAAAAATAAATAAATCCCACCAACCTCTTTGATATCATAAATACTGAAATATATTTATAACAATATATATATATATTTTGGCATGGGCAGGCTCCGGGAATTGAACCCAGGTCCCCAGCTCAGCAGGCGAGAATTCTTGCCACTGAGCCACCATTGCACCACCCTGAACAGTGCATTTTTGACTGCATTTTCTACTTTTCGAACTAGTTTTGCTTTCATTTCATGAAGACGCCCTCTGAATGTTCTGCTCTATGATATTGTTGGTAGTATCTGTTCAGTAATCATTGATTTTTATAATGCGACCCAAAATTATTTCATGGCCAAGAGAGCATATCTATATAATTCAAATAGTCATAGGCCAAAATAAAAACCTAACTGCTATGATGAGGGATATTGAAAGTGCACATTGTTATTTATTCTTTTGGTATATTGGAAGTAACTCTGAACCAGAAGTCAAAAGCTTTGGGTTCTAATCTTGATTCTGCCCTTTAAACTTCATAATGTTCAACAGGGCCCCTCTCCCCCAAAAAAGAACATTTATTAAGCCTCTCTGGTAATTATGCTCAGAGATAAAATGAATAATCAGAGAATTTCTTCATGTTGTGAACAATATTGCTATTGGAGAGGCTTCCATTCCTTATCTATAAACCCAAGACAAAGACGTCTTCCAGTATTTTGACTGCAACTTATTTCACTTTCTTTTAGTAAACATTTACGATTATTCATACAGGCAACAGATTTCCAAAGGTGAATCAAGTACCCTCAGAAATGCATAGCCTATTCAAATCTTTTGATTCTCAAGTCAAGCATAGAGTTAGGCACAAAAAAAAATGAGCTCTATTGAAAAATCTGATGAATGGCAAAAAGAAAGGAAGAGAGGAAAAGTTCTGCTTGCTTTAGATCTTCCCTAACGACAAAAATTCTTTGCTTTTCATTTCCTTAGTAAGTTCAAGGTTTTGTATAGGTCCCAAACTAATGAATCTAGCAAAGGCGAACATCTGAATTTCAATATCTAGATTGAATGCCTGATTTGAATTAATCTGAGACAACATCCTGCTTTATCTTGGTTTTTTAGTGTAGCTCTAAGAGTACCAAATTTACTTTATATTAGAATTGGATGCAATCTTGGAGAGCCTCTTGTTTCAAAGGTGAGTGATCCCATTCCAAAATAATCACTATTTCCCTGCTGAGTCAAACCCAGAATGGTCTCTCTCCTCTTCCACTGTCTTTCTAGAACATGTGCTACCCCGGCCTCTTATGACAGGTATAGCTAATTACTGTCCACCCATGAGTGTGGGAGGAACTATGAGTACTCCAAAGGTCAGACTCTCCATCTGCTGCACATGCTCAATTGAGCCTCACAAGCCCAATTTGGACTAGAAATGGACTGACTAGCACAGCGCTGCGAGGGTGGTAAGTTCATCTACCACTCATGCATCTCGTGAAGGATGAGCCCATGCTTACTGTGAAGTGGCCTGAGCAATGAGGACTGCTTGACTGAGAGCTCAACCTCAGGGGCAAGAAAATAGATGCGTCTTTATTCAAGGGATTGATGGCCTTCAGAGAGTACTCTATCCCTCAAATCTCCTCCTCTGGATTGATGCCACTGCTTTTACATGAATCATTCTTCTTTGTTATGTATCTGGGACACTGGAGGGTGAAAATAATAACTGATGTTTACTGATCCTTTACCTGTGAGGGATGTTGTAATAGGTACTTGAGATACACTATCTCATTTAATTCTCATCACACCCTTTAGCTTAGTTGCATGGTGACTAAATTCAATCTACATATGGGGAAACAAGAGAGGTTAAGCAACCTTTCCAAAGTCCTCATAGCCTGAAGGGTTAGAGTTCCGTCCAAATGCAGGCAGGCTTTAAGGTTCTTACAAGTCTTTAAAATCTTACACCTTTGTTCCAACATCAGCCAGGTGGCTTAAGGAAAGTCATTCAACCTCTCAGAGCTTGTGCTTGTGATGTCATTTGGGGATAATGAGACCTGCCTTGTAGGTCTGTCATGCAGATTAGATATAATACATTTAAAGGCTTAGAACAGAGTTCTGCATGCAACAAATTCTTCATACAGGAAGCTATTTTAGTGTCTTCTTCCTGTTGTTCTCATTTACTATACTTATACTTGGGGAAAAATACATTATGCCCCTTAATGTCCAAAGAGATTAAGTATGAAAAGAAGGCACACTGAGTACATTGGATGACCATGGGGTCATAAATGTGATAAGTGACCCTAAAGACACTTTATGAATCACAATTTGGTCCACATGGGTCAGAGACGTGGTAAGTGACCCTAAAGACACTTTATGTATCACAATTTGGTCCACATTTGCTCGGAAAATAGAAGCCAGGCTATTATGCATGCTGTAAAACATGACAATGGATATATGGATTGGACAATGGAGAGCCTCACCTGACTCTTAAAGGGCTATTCCTGGACCCCTTTGTGACTCTCAGGGGAAACTGAGCTCACTTGTCTAGTAATACAACAGTTATTGCATGGGCCAGTTAAAAGGTACCAATGTCTGTATCATCCTCACAGCAACCCCATGAAGAAAGGATAATTTTGCCTGTATAAGTCTCCTTGGCTCATAAACCCATGATCTTAAAACACCATACTTATTAGGAAAGACTGGATATAAGTGGAAAATATCAATTCAATATATTGTAAGCAAAGATGAAATTGTATTATGAAAGCAGCATTTCACAGACCCCTGAGTAAGGAAAGAAAAACAGAAACTTAGAAAATTGTCATTTTTCTCTCTTTCTCCATCTTTTGCCTCAGTCTTCTCTTTCTCTTTGTAGAACATATCTCTATACATCCTCATCCCCAGTGAAGAATTAGCCAGTCCATGCTTCTGAAATTATATGCTATTGGACCACTTCCCAGGAGAAGAATCTTATTGGCCAAGCTTAAGTAAACTATCTTTCAGGCACTGAGGATCTGGACAAATATGACAACCAGGAACCATGCCTGTGAATTAGAGAGCATAGAGAAAGGGAATTGATGGTCAGGGGGCAAACACTAAAAAAGGTATCTTCTGTAGCCACACCCATTTCCTACAAAATGTTCAAGCATTTTTTAATGTTAGAAAGATCAGACCAGATATGGCCTGTATTAACACAAGCGTTAATTGAAGAATGTGTAATATAGATGTTAGGTAGTCAAAGACATGTTTTAGGCAGAGAAGTTAGTAAACCTAGAATGTGGAGTAGCCAATTAAAGTGAAATGCACTAGACCTGTCCCCTGATGGAGGCCTATATGTTGTGCTGCCCAATAGCAATAAAATATAAGCCACGTTTGTAATTTTAAACTTTCTAGTAACCACATGTCTTAAAAAGTGAAAAGAGATAAATTCATTTTAATATATTTTATTTAACCCAATATCCAAAACATTATCGTTTCAACATGTAGTCAAGATTAAATATTATTAATGAGATAGTTTACATTATTTTGTGTACTGTCTTCAAACTCTAATTTGTGGTTTACATTATCATTACAGCCCATCTCAATTTGGACGCTAAATTTTCTTTGGAAATACCCGATCTGCATTTAGAGTTCATAAAATATACAGTTGAAAAAGTTGGCCTGCCATCACATTTTCCATTACTTTATGGTTTCTTATTAGTTACACGGAATGAAAGTCATCCATGTCAAGGTTTCCAATGATTTCTCATTGAGCTGGGGTCCCATGCCCAAACAGCAACTCCTTTGCAGAAAATGATAATTTATAATGAAGCCAATGGGATTGGAGTCTCTATCAGATACAAAAGAAAAAAATAGCTGGCAACTTGCAAGTACATTTGTTCATCTCTTTGCTTGGTCTATGTGACAATAAATATTTTGGGGTTTGACTGAACTAAATATGCTGGAGATTTTTGAGATTTTGCTATCACCTTTTTTTTTTAAATTGAAAAAATCAAGTTTCCTTATTTTTATTTAAACGAATCTGGCACTGAGAAGATACTGTCATCGCAAATTGCTGATGACAAAATGAAGCAGCTGGTATTTCTCCCTTCCTGGTAATTCTTGTGGAGGGCAGGTATTAGCAAGAAGGCAATAGCCTTTGAAAAAGAACACCCAGCCAAGTCTTCTAGATGGAAACTGACAGATCATGAACTACTGGGAGAAGCCTGCTGGGTCATGGTCCAGGCCCACACACTCCTAACAACCTCTAATGTGGTGCCAGAGAAATTCTCCTGCCAGCAAAAACAGCTTCAATTTCCTTGGGCTCCCTTACAGAGGCTCCGCCTTCTCTGTAGTTTTCCTTCTCACAGTCTCCTGTCCTCGGTATTACTGAACCAGGTGAGGCGTCCAGACTTCTTATTCTTTTTCTTCTTATTCTTTTGACCGGGGACAGGAAGAGATCGCTCCAGCTCCCTTTTCTTGGAGTCCCAGTCTTCGTCCTGCTGATCCAGCGGCAGCCCCCTCCGGTGGGCGGTGCGGCGGTGCTCCTGGCACTCGACCTCAGCCCTGGAAAGGAGAAGTCAGAGGGGATTCTAAGGGCAGGGAGCCAATGATCCCTTTAGGCTTTGGTCTTTGGAATCTGCCCCTTTTCCTTTCCTCTAAACACAGCATGGGCAATTCAGCAGCTCTGTGGAGAAGGAAGAAGGCCAAGTTTGATGATTTGCAAGTGTACATTCAGGGAGTGCTCAGTCACTTAAGCAGCTAGTAGGAGGTGGAGAAAGATGGCGTGACTGGAATGAAACATTAATAGAATCATAGACCATGAGGCACTTAGCAGGAAGATGCCACTCGTTCTTAAAATGCTCACATCTATAGAGCAATCCATGTGTTATTGGGATGGCTGCTCGCCTTCATTTATTTTTGAATTGTATTTTTCTAATTATAGAAATGTTGCATGTTTACCATATAAAAGTTAAAGTAAAGCGACATATAAGAAAATAAAAATCACTCATAACATACATAGTGTATACATAGATTGATTACATAAAGAACAGATAGTTACAGACAGAGGGATAGATGGATAGGTGGTAGTAGATGACAGGTAGATCATCACACACACGGACACTGGGAAGCACACTTATGAGTCCAAAGATGAGTGAGTGACTTGCTTAGTGACATTTCTGAAAACACTGCACAGAGGTAAAATTTGAAGTAATTTGAGGACAAATGGAATCTGAGAGGAAAGGAATGATACAGGCAGAGCAAAACAAGCAAGCAAACAAGCAAACAAAAAAAGCAAAAAACATTTTAAGTGTAAAGTATTATAAAAAGCACATTCAAAGTTGAATTCTCACAAGCAGTGTGGACAACCAAAGCTATAGGCTGAGCCCCCAGTCTTGGGGGTTGTTCATATGAAACTTAATCCCACAAAGGATAGGACAAGTCTACTTAAAATTTAGGCCTAAGAGTCACCCCCAAGAGAACCTCTTTTGTTGCTCAGATGTGGCCTTTCTCTCCAGCCAACACAACAAGCAATCTCACTATCCTTCTCCTGTCTATGTGTGACATGACTCCCAGGGGTGTGGACCTTCCTGGCAATGTGGGACAGAAATCCTAGAATGAGCTGGGACTTAGCATCAAGGGATAGAGAAAACCTTCTCGATCAAAAAGGGGAAGAGTGAAATGAGACAAAGTGTCAATGGCTGAGAGATTCCAAACAGAGTTGAGAGGTTATCCTGGAAGTTATTCTTATGCATTAAGTAGATATCACCTTGTTATCCAAGATGTAATGGAGAGGCTGGAGGGAACTGCCTAAAAATGTAGAGCTGTGTTCCAGTAGCCATGTTTCTTGAAGATGATTGTATAATGATATAGCTTTCACAATGTGACTTTGTCATTGTGAAAACCTTGTGTCTGATGCTCCTTTTATCTACCATATCAACAGACGTGTAGAACATATGGAATAAAAATAAATAATAAGGGGAACAAATGTGAAAATAAACTTAGTTTGAAATGCTAGTGATCAATGAAAGCGAGGGGTAAGGGGTATGGTATGTATAATCTTTTGTTGTTGTTGTTGTTTTATTTCTTTTTCTGTTGTCTTTTTATTTCTTTTTCTGAATTGATGCAGGTGTTCTAAGAAATGATGAATATGCAACCATGTGGTGATATTGTGAAATTACTGATTATATATGTAGAACGGAATGATCACATGTTAATGTTTTAGTTCGTTTGTTGTTAAATTTTTTTAATAAATAAATTAATTAATGAATTAAAAAAAAAAAGCACAGTTCATTCAGAGGACAGGAAACCTACTTCTCCTTCACCACCCCGTCACCGCCAAAAAAACTGGAAGGGGCTGTTAATCCTCAAACTATGTGATGTTCCTCTGTCCTGCTCTTTGGTGCTTGCCACTTTCTATCTTGTATTAAAGTTATTTAGGTCAACAAGTTATTTATTCTCCCAGATGGGAAACTTTTTGATGTCTAGCTCTATATCATTATAATTTATTTTTCTGGTATCTAGTTCAATCCCATCCACATAGTACAGTTCAAAAACATTAATTGAATATATGTATTTTTTGAATGAGTGATTTACTACTTACAAAGACTGAAAGAAAAATAGAATGGATCCACAAAGATCTACGATATTCAGAAAGTTATCAAATACTGTATAGGCTTCTTTTGAAATTCTCTTATGTCCTTTCTTTTCCAGCATGACCATCATCATCTTGGCCCAGAAGTGTATCTATTCACAAGAATCATTTCTTAAAAATGCCTTAAAGTAATCTCCTTTGCTATAGTCCAATCCTACCTGTTCTGTACCACTGCTGCCACATCCTCTACCATGAGTGTCTTTGCTAAAGCATCTACTTCATCTTCTCAGTCTCCTGATGAATTCATCTCATCTGCTTGCCCAGCTGACCCTCCACTTCTCCCCAGCATGAACAATCTACTCAGCCAAGCCACTCCCACCCCTCCACCTCCTCAGGCACACACACAATCTGCACGCATTTCCAACTTGGAGCTTTCGGCCCAAATTCAACAACTTTCCTCCTTCATCCATTAGCTAGGTCTTCGTGAGCTTTCAAAGTCCAGATGAATTTCCCCTCAATCCAGATTCTCTTCTCTATATCCTAAGCCAAAAGGGAAGTTCTTAGAGGGAGATGCTGATGAGTAGAAATGATTCACACATGGTGTTGATCTTTGTTGTTTTTTTCTGCTCAGCACTGTCTCCCTACTTTCCTGGAAATGGCACTCCCCACTATCAAGGGAAACCACTCCTTCTCCACATTGTTTATGCTGAGGCTGTATATCATGTTCATCCACCTACTGGCCAAAGGAGACAGGATGAGATACTCTGAGGAAGTCCGTAAAGGAGAGCCAAGAATAGGCGTTTAGAAAAGATAAGGAGAAGAAATGGTCAAAGAGATGCAAGGAGAACTTGAGGAGAGTAGAACCAGAGAAAGCAATGGAGAAGGGTGTCAGGAATGTTTAAGGCCAAATAAAGTAGAGGAGAGACTTGGACAGAGAAGCAGATATTAATTTAGCAACCAGGAAATCACTGATAACTTCAGTGAGAGTTAATTCGGTACAATGTTGGGAGGTGAGAAAGCAGAAACAATTATGTAGCTTAACTCCCAAGTAGCTTAGATGTGTAGGGAAGCAGAAAGACACAGCCAAAGCTATAGAGGCCTCAGGGGAGGGATGTCCTTTTTTTTTTAATCTTGTTTAATAAAAGCTACTGAACATGTTCATAGTCCAAAAGGAAGCGACAGGAAGGAATAGAAAAAGCTGAAAACACAGGAGACAGAGTGGAAGATGCAATAAAAAAATAAGGGAAAGTTGCTCTTGTGGGAGAGCTAAAGGATGGGATCAAAGTCCATGCAAGGGGATTATGCTTTTCACAAGAGGAGAATAGGAATGCAATGTTGAATAGATAAAGTTGCATAGAATTGTTGATGTAGGTAGTTGGAAAATGTGTACTCAAGGGCTTCAATTTTCTCACCGAAGTTGAAGGCATGTGCTCTGAGGGCTAAGGTGTGATTAAAACGTGAAGTTGTCAGTGAGGGAGTATGACAGGAAGAGAGACATGAGTTTTTCTAAGGTTCAGCTGAGGCTAGAAAGTACCCATCTACTTATTTGTGGGATTGTCTCCAGCAGGACAGGCACACAAGTGGCAAAGACAGAAAACTGATCCAAACTGGAAATTGTAGGGTCTGTGCTATGGAAGGACAAAGGGTTGGAAAGTTGAGAATAGTAGGAAGAACATAGAAGAAGTTGCATATCCTGGTGTCCAGATGGCAGGGGGGAAATAGTGAATCCTTCAGGCAGGAGATAGATTGGGAGGAAAAAAGAAGCTCAATGAGTAGATGTCTTGATGCATTCAAAGACCTGTGTAATGATCCAGAACTAACACTATAAATAAAGGAATCTACAGTCACATAGTCATATGTTAGAGTTTAAGAGTTCAGAGAAAAATGTCTACTGACGCTGAGGCCCAGTGTGGGTGAAGGTAATTGAATTTAGGGGGTGATGGCAGGAATTGAGGAGAAGAAAGAGTCTTGTAGTCAGGACTCAAGATTCTGCCTCTCTGCTTCACAAATCACTTTGATTTGAGGATATTTGAGAAATAACATTTTGAATATTTCTAACATGAGACATCACCATCAAGATAGGGTCTCTTTGATCACTCTTACAGATAGCTAATCTCATCATAAGCAAAAACTTTAATAATTTAACTTTCTGTTGCTAACTTTGTTTCCAAGTTCTTAAGAGAGCATTTCACTGTCACCCGCCCCCTCCTCCACACACACCAATACCCAGCCTCTGTATTTCTATTTGTTATTTATCTGTCTGTGTAAACCATTTTGGTTTCCAAGCAATGCTGCTTTCACTTTGCTACTCTGCTCTTTCTTGTACAGATTACTTATGGACCCAACCAGATCATAAACTCTTAGATTTTATTTCCATCCCTCTCAGAGCTGTGACTATTATGTGCATAATTGGTACTTGAATTAAATACCACCGATTGACTGTCTGGCTGAATGCATTAATGAGCAAATGCTAGAAAATCTCTCATCTTTCATACTTGTATGTGTGTGTGTTCAAGTGGGATTCATAGATGAATAAAAGAGGGGTTTTTCACTTTTTTTTTTTTGGTGGTACATGGTCCGGGAATCGAACCCTGATCTCCCACATGGCACTGAACCACCTTTGCACTGCCTGTGAATAAAAGATTTTAAAAGATACAAGGGTCCTTGCTGATGATAGCTTAATTTACCTGTCTTGCTTTAAAGTTTGAATACCTTACAAGTATTCATGTCCCATTCTTGAACTTGGTGTCCAACCTCCCTTATTTGAGGTAATTTTTGTATAATCTAAAACAAAGGGCCAATAGAGTTTTCCACCAAATTAGTCATTTCAGTAAAAAATTAATCAGGATAACTCAAAGAGAAGTCATCTGACTGCATTTCCTCATTTCATTTTCACAGCCCTTGATCTGAAACCACTGTGTCGGCAAAGACCCTGGTCACAGGCTCTTGTTTCTTGGCCCTGACTAGGAGAGAAAGAAATGAACTTCCTTACTTAGTTTTCCAGGAATGCCACACTTACTTCTCCAGGAATGCCACACAGGCTTTGTGCCCATAGATCTGGGCAATCCTCTTTGGCGTGTCCCCAAAGAAGTCAGGGGCATCGACGGCGGCATGCAATCCATGCAGAGCTTTGAGCACATTCAGGTGGCCTGACTCAGCTGCAAAATGAGCTGGAGTCCAGCCCACATCAGTTACCAGGCAGGGCCTGGCTCCGTGTTCAATCAAGAGGTGCATGGCCTCCATTTGTCCTGAGATTACAGAGAAAAAACAGGATGAGATTAAGATAAAAAATGTCTCTGCTGGCCTGAAACCAGGGCCAGGCTAGCTAACACAAAGAAGGAGAAGAGATTGCTTCTGAGGTTCCTTGTTTCCTATCATCATCCCCTCCTCTTTCCCATCTCCTCCCTCTCCCTGCCAGGCACTCATTTTCCCACCCTCCCTTACCCATGAACCTTGCCTCAATCTGGGGCCTGAGACACCCCCACATCTTCTCTGAGCTTCTTCCTGGACACTCCCCTGGCCTGTCCATTCCCTCAGGCCCCACTTGGGAGTCTTGCTTTCTCTTCCATGTCACACTATACGTACCTCTTCTAGCACTGATAAGGGTCACTCTGCCCTTGGCAGACTCAGTGCTAATTTCAAAAATAAATATTTAAAGTCCCATTAACACTGAAGCACAAGCTAAGAGCACAAGATTTCCAGTCAGATAGATGTGGCAATATTACTTACTAACGGGACACTTGGACAAGAAACAAATGTCTGAGTCTCAGTTTCCTCATTTGTAAGTTAAGGATATTGCCACATACCTCACTGAATTTTTGTGACGTTCAAATGAAATCACAGACATAAAGCACACAGCACAACGTCCAGCACATAGAAATGCTCATAAAAGGTGTTTTAGTATAAGCAACAGAATTTTGTACTTAGATTTCTGCAAAAAGCTCCCAACTGCTTTCTCTGCAGCTCGCCTCACTTCCTGTCAATCCATTCTCTACACAGGAGTCAAAACAATTTTTTTTAATTTAGGTGCATGGTCTAGGAATCCAACCTGGGTGTCTCGCATGGAAGATGAGCATTCTACCACTGAACCACCTGTGCACCCAAAACCAATTTTTACAAAGTAAATTTGTCTATAGCACTTTCTTGTGGCTGAGCTTTTGCCTCTATCTTCCTTTAAGCCTACAATTAAGCCATGGTTAGGCAGAGGGAACACAATGCTAACAGTGATGGGCACGACAAAAACCCTGTCCTACTACATGGTGCTCCATTCCTGTTCGTGGATGAGAGGGCAGAGGACCAAAATATACTGAGAGTAGACTATGTGCTAGGCATTGTACACCCATTATCTTACTGAATCCTCATCACAGAACTCCAGAATACCACCACTGCGCCCATTCTATAGATGAATAAATTAAGCCACCAAGAGGTTAAATAACATGCTTAAGGAGCTAAACTGGAACACGGTGGTTCCAGGCTTAGAACACAGGCCCATCTGACTCCAAAGACATGGTCTTTGCACAACCTTGCACAGCCTATTAATAACTAACAACCTCATGAAAGGCAGACTCAAAGGCACAGACTGTACCCAGGCATTGCCACTCACCTTTGATTGCAGCCCAGTGAAGTGGGGTCCTGTCATTCCAGTCCACATCCTTGTAGTTTGGGTCACAGAGACCTTTCTTTAAAATCTTTTTCACTAAATTGTTGTCCCCTGCAGCCACAGCTTGGTGGAGCTTCGTCATGTCTGCCATTTTGGTCAATTCCATGGCAGAAAGCAACTGCAGGAGGGACATGCCATTTAAGAAATTTCCTACAACTCTTTATTCTATACTTTATAGAGTAAAGCAAATGATTATATAATATATATGTATATTCTATACATAAATAGAATATATAGTCTATGCATATATAGAATAAAGCAAAAGATTATAGAATATAGCAGATGATTCTATATATTTCTGTGCTGTTAACTTTCTCTCCTGCTTCACGAATTTTTTCTGGGAGTTGCCTAAAGTGTCTTCTCTGTTTAAGTGTATGTTTGAATCTTAGCTACTGCATTTAGTGCATGCCAGTCCCCGACAAAAACTATAGTGATGTCTCCCCACTGCCTGCAGGACTATGTCTCAACTCATGGGCTGGCATTGAGGACTAGTATTTGGCCCCAAGCCACTTTCCAGCATTTCCTCCTATTACTCCAAAGTGCCAGTAGTATGACCTTGAATTAGTTGTGTAATTCTGTGCCTTAACTTTCTCACTGTAGAATAAATCTAATCTGTGAAAGCTGTTGCGAGGATAAAATGACAATCCATATATAAACTTTATATATGGATTCAGAGCAGATGCGCCATAGAAATTACATACTATTGCTATACCAGTCAGAGAAATGAACAAGATGGAAACGTGCAAATAAAGTAGCTACAAACTGTTATTAATGCTAATATTAGGCTATAAATCAGTAGTTCTTGAACTACAGTCTACAGACTCCTAGAGGTCCCCGAGACCCTTTCAGTGGGTCCATGAGATCAAAATTCTTTTTGTTATAACATTAAGATATTGTAGTCTTTGTTTACTTTGTTGACAACTGCCTCGATGGTGTAAAGGTAATGATGGGGAAAAGTGTTGGTGCCTTAGCACAAATCAGTGCAGTGACATCAAACTGGATTCTAGTGATGGTATCCTGCCATACCACACCCTCACAGCAAAAAGTAACTAAAATACCAGTTTCACAGAAACATGCTTAAAGAAGCAGTAAGGATTGTTTTATTAAATCTTCACCTTTGAACACATAATTTAATCAAGATGAGTTTTAAATATCGTAAAATGAAAAGTGTCAACATTTGGAAATCTGCATAACTCAATGAACCACTATCTACCAGATGATGAATGGATGCTGTAACAGACACATGCATGGGTAAAGAGATACACCATTGGACTATAATGAAATGGTGTTTGAAAAGTACATTTGCATCATTTCAGATTCTACTTTGCAGCTTTAAGAAATGAGTCCAGTCTTGGTAACAAGGAAGAAAATCCACAATTATTTGAAAAGGCTATTATAATACTCTTCTTTTCCAGCTTTATATATGTATGAGGCCAAATTTTTCTTCATATACTTTAACCAGAACACTAAACTAAATACAGAGGCAGATATAAGAATCCAGCTATCTTCTGTTCAGCCAGGCAATAAAGAGATTTACCCCACCTCCCGCCAAAAAGCAAAATAATGATATTTTTCTCACATTTTTTTTGAAAATATTTTTCATAAAATGTTTTATTTTTTGTGTAATAGCTTCATTAATGGTATTTGTAAAAAATTAACTTTTTTTTCAGTTTTAATTTCTAGTAGGGTGAATATCAGTAGCTATAACCCCCCAAAACAAAAGTTCTCTGGGGTTCTCAATAACTTTTAAGAGTGTAAAGTGTTTCAAGATCAAAAAGTTTGAGACTGGGTGGGCAATGGTGCCTCAGGGATAGAGTTCTCACCTGCCATGGTGGAGACCTGGGTTTGTTTCCCAGTGCCTGCCCATGTAAAAAAAAAAAAAAAGTTTGAGACCTGCAGATATCAACAAATAAAGGACTGAGAAAGAAATAAAGAGTACGAAAGAACCACTTTGGGTGGGATCTTTGGGACTGTTTCTCCGATCTCAACATTTAAGTTGAGATCTCAAGAAGGAGTTGGAGTAAACCATACAAAGTATGACCCAGCAGCAGCAGCATCACCTCGAACTTGTCAGCCCCAATTCAGACCCATTGAATCAGAATCTGGAAACGGGACTCCACAGTCTGTGCTACAGTGAGCCCTCCAGGGGAGTCAAAGCAGGTGGAAATGTGAGATCAGCCCCAAGGTGGGAGGGACAAAGAAGTAAGTAACATAATTAATATACGAAGTCTCAAGTGCCTTGAGGGTGGTGATTCTCTGGAAGTAGAGAGAAAGGACCATTTGCCAAATCTGGGAAGTTTTCTCTGAAAGTAAGAGCTAAGCGGGTCCTAAGAGGATGTCTAGTCACTGGGGCACAAGTGCAGGTGGTGGGGCCTCCTAGAATCAGGCAGAGCAGGATAATGCCTGGGAAGTCCATTCTGTGAAGTGCAATTAGTCCCAACTTTAATTATCAAGCAGACTTTTTTCTGTGAAAGGCTAGATAATAAATATTTCAGGTTTTGCAGGCCATAAAGCAAAATCGAGGCCATCATATAGACATTTATATATAAGAAGAGAAAAACACCCCTGCTCTGCCCTGCCCACTTTGCCTAGGGCACACTTTGTGCCATGTACAAACCTTCGCTGAGGACACTCTCCTGGCAAAGAGCTACCGGTCTGAGGAGTAGGGACCTGGCCAGGATGGTGAATTTCACTTTCTGCTGAGTACCATCCTGATTTCAGTGCACGCCTCTCTCCCCATACAGAGCCAGGCCCAAGATGACAGCTGGCCAAAGGAGAGGGACTGGCCCATCTCCGACTCCCAGACAGAGAGGGTCCACAGCTTGTTTCCTGGCAGCTGTCAACAGTAGAGTCCCCAGTGTGTAGATGGTGACCAGAGGGCCCTGGCCAGTGGCAAGGCTGGGAGCAGAGGGGGCAGCAGGGGTGGACGGGAACATCTGGGTTTGGTGTTTAAGGCATATAGTGCTAGCCCATTGGAGTGGTGTCGGGGACCTACCAAAACAGAGGGCAAGTCAGATTTGACCTGTGGGTCATTTTTTCACGAGCCTCTGTTGTTTACAAATCATCTGGAGATCTTGATAAAATGCAGATTCTGATTCAATCATTTGATGGTGCGGGCTGGGGAGTGGATGAGACCTGCATTTGTAGCAAGTCCCCAGAGTAGTTCCTAGTTCATGGAGGACAAGTTGAGTAACAATGACACGTTGAGTAACAATGTATCTTTGGCTATAAGGCAGGGCATAGACTGGCAGGGGGGAAGATTGGAAAACTTTTGTAAAGGCAGTAAAGGCGCAACAGTTGTTCTCAACCATGGGACTAAATGAAAAGCACCTGTGGATTAAAAAAAAATCTATAGATGCCTGGGTCTCAGCCCAGATAAAGTGAATCAGAATCTGTGGGTGTACAGGACAAAGGTGATGGCATTTTGCATGAAGTAGGTACTCAAGCTTATGTTAGGTAATAGTGAAGCTATTGAAAAAATCAATAGCTTTATTGATTAAATTAAAAATAGGTTGATTTTTGTGTGTATGTGTGTGTGAAACTGGAGTATTTGATCTTTAAGAAGCAAAAGGAGTGTTTCTAATCTGTAGGTGTCACTAAAAATCAAGCCATTTTTGGAACAGGTGTCTGGAAGCCTCTGTGTTTGCCTTTCACACAAAACTTCATGCAGGTTTATATGTTAACCAACCATCTGTTCCACATTTGAGCTCAGTTCAAGGATATTCTACCAGATGAGTTGTAAATTCAAGTGAAAGTGTTAAATGGACAGTTAAATTTACTTGCAGAGAAATTGACAAGCTGATCCTAAAAATGCAAGTGAAAATGCAAGGGAACAGAATTGAGAGCCCAGAAATAAACCTTCACATTTAAAGTGAAATGATTTTCAACAAGGTACCAGGACAATTCACTGTAAAAGCGTAGTCCCTTCAACAAATGATGCTGTGATAACTAGATAGGAAAGAATGAAGTTGGGCCTCTGCCACACACCATACACAAAAATTAACTCAAAATGGATCACATTTAAATATAAGACCTAAAACTATAAAACTCCTAAGGTTTCTCATAGGAGTAAATCTTCATGGCCTTGAGTTAGGCAATGGTTTATAAGACATGAAACTAAAAATACAAGCAACAAAAGAAAAAAATAGATAAATCGGATTTCATTAAAATGGAAAACTTTTGTGTTGTGAACAATATCATCAAGAAAATGAAAAGGCAAGCCACACAATAGGAGAAAATATTTGCAAGTCACTTAAATGATAAGGAACTTGTATCTGAAATGTATAAAGAACTCTTACAACTCAACAACAAAAAGACAACCCAATTTTTAAAATGGGCCAACAATCCAAATATACATTTCTCCAAAAGAAGCTATACAAATCGCGAATAAGCAGAGGGGGGTAAAAAAAAAAAAAGCTCAACATCAATTATCACATCAGAGAAATACAAATCAAAGTCACAATGGGACCACTTTCCACCCACTAGAGTGACATAAAAAAGACACTAACAAGTATTGGTAAGATTGTGGAAAAAAATGCTGGTAGAAATGTAAAAGGATGAGCCATTTTGGAAGACAATTTGGCAATTCCTCAAAAGGTTACAGAGTCACCATATCACCCAGCCATTTCTCCAAGAGAAATGAAAACAACTACCAAACAAAAACTTGTACACAATTGTTCATAGTAGCATGATTCAAAATAGCAAAAAAGTGGAAACAACCCAAATGTCCATCAACTGATGAATGGATAAATAAAATATGGTATATCCATACAATTGGCATATCCATACAATTTATATCCATACAATTTAATTGGCAATAAAAAGAATGAAGTATCACATGGATGAATCCTGAAAATATGCTAAATAAAAGAAGGCAGTCACAAAAGACTCTATATTGTATGATTCCATTTATGTGAAATGTCTGGAACAAGGAAATCTGTAGACACAATATTGATTAGTGGTTGCCTAGAGCTAGGATGCTGGTGGGGTTGGGGGTAACTACTAATGAGTTCAGGAGTTCTTTTAGGGGTGATGAAATATTCTAAAATTAAACGTCTACATATATAACTATCGGGAAACATAGCTCATTAAAATTGTCTAAAAGTAAATGAGGCTATTAATTGAGGCTACCTAAAAAACAAAGTTTATTTATATAAAACATATACAGTGCCCTATCGTACCACTGAACACTGAAATTTGGTAAACTTTCCTTCACATGAATTCTTATAAACTTGGTTTCATACACTTGGTTTCCTGTCTTTCTGGTAGAGATGTCTCAGCTAATTTACAAAGTAGCCAGTAAATATAAGTTCTAATACATAAGAATGATCTATTGTGACTGTAGGAAATATCTGAAGCCCGAAGTAATATAAAGATACTTACTATCTTGTTTGAAAGCCCAAGGGCTCTGTCGGCAGTCAGTCTTAGTTGTTCAGAGTCTTGTTGTGTTCACCATAGAAACTAACCCCTCCCTCCTTATTAAAGCCTGCCAATCAACTTCAGCATCACTAGCTGGTGGGGTGGGGATTGGCCCCCTGTAACACCCTGAAACTCTTCAGCAATTCCCATCTGCTTCTTTAATCCAAGCATGGTCCTTAACAGGTTCTTGCAAATAGCATTTTATCAGAAAAAGTGAAAATTAAAACAAATATGCAATGTTTGGCATCCCACATTGCATTGTGAAGGTGACAGGCAGTTTAGTAACTGCTTGTGTGGAGTGGGAGAGAGAACATGAGCCCATGTCTAGACATTTCATCTGTTCTAGCATCTCCTGTCAGCCTGTTGTCCCTCGTTCAACTGTCTTGGCAGGTCTATTTGGTGGGTAAATTCAAAACAAATATTTCCTGAACTTTGAAATCTGATCCTTTGAAAAAAACCATAACTCTCTTTAAGTAGTTGTGCTGTTTTGAAAAGATGTATATCCCCTAGAAAAGCCATGTTTTAATTAAAATTTCATTTCATAAAGGTAGAATAATCTCTATTCAATACTGTATGTTTGAAACCGTAATCAGATCATCTCCCTGGATGATGTGATTTAGTCAAGAGTGGTTGTTAAGCTGGATTAGATGACGACATGTCCCCACCCATTTGGGTGGGTCTTGAGAAGTTTCTGGAGTCCTATAAAAGAGGAAACATTTTGGAGAATGAAGGAGATTCGGAGAGAGCAGAGAATGCTGCAGCACCATGATGCAGAGAGTCCACAAGCCAGCGACCTTTGGAAATGAAAAAGGAAAACACTTCGTGGGGAGCTTCATGAAACCAAAAGCCAGGAGAAAAAGCTAGCAGTTGATGCCATGTTCACCATGTGCCCTTCCAGATGAGAGAGAAACTCTGTGTTCGCCATGTGCCTTCTCAGCTGAGAGAGAAACCCTGAACTTCATTGGCCTTCTTGAACCAAGGTATCTTTCCCTGGATGTCTTTGGTTGGACATTTTTATAGACCTGTTGTAATTGGGACATTTGCTTGGCCTTAGAACTGTAAACTAACAACTTATTAAATTCCCGTTTTTTTTAAAGCCATTCCATTGCTGGTATATTGCATTTTGGCAGCTAGCAAACTAGAACAGTAGTTATTAACCTAGTTGGGGAGATAAACTACTGCACAAATAAAATGTAATTGTGATTATGCTAAATGCCCTAAAAGAGGCATGAAAGAACTTCAAGACCTAGCATTTAGGGATCTTAAAGGATAAGTGGGGTATGCTTGATATCGTCCATTTATCCCTGCAGATCCAAACCCCACTCTTCTCAACCCTGGAAAGCTGGTCTGCTTAGGTATTATCCATGGACTCCAGTGCCCTCTGGCTTCCAGATGGGTTTGGTCAATCTCCAGCAATAGATTGGAGGGTGATAGGGAGTGGGGTAGGAATAGTTGGTCACTTGGCTTCCTGCCTGACTGCATCCTATGGTTTTACTGCAAAAATCACAGCCTCTCCCTAGAGTTACTATCTCTGAGTCCCAGTTATTGCTTTCTCCCTTTGTTCCTTCAAGCCTAAGGGTAGTAAGAACTCCCTATTGTCATTTGCCCAGAGGTACTGCCCTGTGCCTTGTTGGGTTCCCTAAGTTCTGCTCTAATTTTCATTAATAGTCCCTTTACTAAATACTCATCAAATAATATGGTTTGAGGCTGCAAACACTTCCTACAAGGACCTGGACCAATACAGTGAGAATTCAACAAGCAAAGGGGGTGCCGCAATGTGGAATTCAGAATGGTTGAATATAAAGTGAATTGAACCTGTGAGACCTAAATGAAAAGGAGGTTGAGGCCAGATCCTGGAGGTTCAGAATAGCAGTGTATCTGGACTTCATTTCTCCCTGTGTACAATGAGAAATACCAGCAGTTTTTTAATGGGGAATAATTACAAGTCCATCAGTTTAAGAGAAGTCATTTTGCCACAATTCAAAATATGTGTTCTGGGGTGAGGGTCACTGTTGGAGGATTGAGAATTAGAAGGCAAGAAAAATGTCCATACCCTGTGTGCTGGTTTGAATCTATTGCATACCCCAGAAAAATCAAGTTCTTAAATCCTCATTAAATATTGCTGGGTGGGATCATTTTGATTGTTTCTGTGCAGAAGTGACACACCTGTTTGTGGGTGGTAACTTTTGATTAGATGGTTTCCGTGGAGATGTTCTCCATCCATTCAAGGTAGGGTTGCTTACTGGAGCCCTTTAAGAGGGAACTCTTTTCGGAAAAGCTTTAGAGCCACCAGTGCCAACAGAACCCAGAGACCTTTGGAGATGAAAAAGGAAAACGCCCTTGAGGAAGATGTTTGAAACAAGAAGCCATACAGAGACTCCAGCAGATGCCAGACATGTGTCTTCCCAGCCAACAGAGGTGTTCCTAATTCATAGGGCTTTCTTGAACCAAGATATCTAGATGCCTTACTTTAGACATTTTCACAGTCTTAGAACTGTAAACTTGCAACTTAATGAATTCCTTTTTTTAAAGGCCATTCCATTTTTGGTATATTGCATTTTGGCAGCTTACAAACTAAAACACCCTGACTCAGAAAACACATTTCTAGAACTTTATTACAAAGAAATAATTTAAAATATGCACAAAGACTTAACTGCAAGAATATTCAATGAACTGCCATTTAAAAAACTAAAAATTACAAACAACCTTAGTTCCTATTAAGAAGGGATATAATATAGTCTTTTGAACTGATGATGTAAATGTTGATTTATTGGCTTAGTACAATTTTAGTATTATTTGTTAAATGAAAATAGAATCTTATAAAAATGACCCATAGTTTCAGGACATATATATGTATTTATTTAAATGGTGAAAAAATTAAAGGATGTACTTGAAATGTTAGTAGAGGTTATCTTTGGATGTTGGACTTAAAGCTGATTTAAATTTTCTTCTGATATTCAGTGTATTTTACAATATTTCTCCTATATTGAGTGTGTATGAACTCTGCAGAACCAGGTGTGGAATCTCGTGTGACTTGTGTGAACAGAAGAAATATTTTGTAATTGTCAATGGTAGAACTTTTGAGGACCTTGATTATCATAGTAACAGTAGGAATGGGAAGGAGGAAATGATGACATTGTGGATTTAGAATCCAATAATTTGGTAACTAGATAAAGGAGCTGGGTGACTGTGACTCATGGGGCCACTGGTGTAAAACTGGGAGTCTTGGACTTAGCACAATACCACCTACATCTTATTTTAGGTCAGTATTGGTGCAGTAAGTAGTTGTTATCAATGAATTGGGCAGAGAAGAGTGACCTGGAGACTGGGCTGGCAACTGTACGGGCTTGAAAATGTTATGTATCTATATTAGCTAGGGTTCTCTAGAGAAACAGAATCAGCAGGAGATATCCATAGATATAAAATCTATAAAAGTATCTCACATAACCGCAGGAATGTAGAGTCCACAGTCTGTAGGGCAGGCTACAAGCTGGTATCTCTGATGAAGTTCCTTAATGAACTCTCAGGAGAGGCTGGATGGACAACTGTGGGAATGGAAGAGTCCAAACTCCACAGGGCAGGCTGTGAAGCTGGCCACTCCGATGAAGGGTCTGGATGAACTCCACAGGAAAGGCTTGCCAGCTGAAGAAGGAAGGGTGATTGTCTCTTCTAAATGTTCCTTAAAAGCCTTCCAATGATTAGATTAAGCATCACTCATTGCAGAAGACACTCCCCTTAGCTGATTACAAATGAACCAGTTCTGGATGCAGCCAACGTAATCATGATTTAAGTCCATGAAATATCCTCATAGCAACAGAAAGGCCAGCACTTGCCTGACCAGATTACTGGGCACCACCACCTGGCCAAGTTGATACATGAACCTAAACTTGACAGTATCCTAGAAAAAAAGCCTTGTTCTTCTAATCTTGATTAAATATTATAGGATGGAAACTTTGATTAGATTGTTTCCACTGAAATATGACACACCCAATTGTGGGTGCAATCCTTTGATTAGATTAATTCCACAGAGATGTGACACACCCAATTGCGGATGTGACATTTTGCTTAGATGGAGAGGTGACCCTGCCCATTTAAGTTGGGCCCTGATTAGTTTGCTGGAGTCCTTTAAAATAGGAGACATTTTTGGGAAAACACAGTTGCTTCAGAGCCTACAGAGATTCAGATATTTGGAGATGCTTGGAGTGCTGACAGAGAGAGCAAACACCTAGACATGGACCTTTGGAGATGCAGAGCAAGCAGATGTCACCATATGCCTTCCCATAAGATGCAAAGCAAGTCAGAACCCAGAGTTGTGTCCAGGAGGAACTAAGTAAAGGCCCACAGACACTTAGGGAGGAAACCACTGGCGTCAGAATCTGGAAGCAATGGAACCAGAACAAAGACCAGTAGACACCAGCCATGTACCTTCCCATGTGGTAGACACAGGCCTGCCTTGAATCAAGTTATCTTTTTCTGGATGCCTTTGTTTGGACATTTTTATGCCCTTAGAACTGTTAACTCATAACTTAATAAATTCCCTATTTAAAAGCCACTCCATTTCTGTTGTATTGCATTTCAGCAGCACTTAGCAAATGAAAACAGCAAACCATATCACAGAATACAATTACTGAATACATATAAACAGGTCAATTATGACATCCAAGGTTTCAGCATCCCTAAGTAGTCCAAGTCCACAAATGGCATTATGACACTGCTAATGAGAAATGAAGGCAAAGCCTGGTATTATTTTGGAATGGGCTAATCATATTGAAAAAAAAAAAGATCCTTTACCATCTGTCCATTTCAGAAACTTATAGGCATGGCCATCCTGGACCTGTAATCTTCTAAAAGTGCTTTACTTCTGAAGTTTTAGATTTCAAAATCCATTTTTTCCACTTTCATTACTCTACCTGTGATTGGTGGCCACTCAAGGCACCAATACCTTTCTATCTTCCTCCTTTCAGTTCTCAAATCTTTCTCTCTCTTCACCTCTCTCTCCTCTTATCTCCCTCAACCCCCTTTTCTTTCCTCTCTCTCTCACACATGTGTGTCTATATAGAGAGACACATCTATACTAATAGCTAACATTTACTAAGTGCTCCCTCTGCTTGCCAAGCATTGTTCTAAATACTTTACGTTCATCAACTCTTTTAATACTCAAATGGGATCCGATAATGTTGGTGTTGTCATTATTTCTGTTTTACAGATAGGAAACTGAGGGGTTAAAAAGGGTATATAACTTGCTCAATGCCTTTGAGATAATAAAGGTAGAGGTGCATTCAAACCCAGTTTTGTCTGACTGACCTTTTAATCATTACTCATATCTAGAAAAGTGTCTGGGAGATACATACTAAATTGTTAAATTATCCGATGGGGTTGGGATTATGAGGGACTGTTCACTTTCTATCTTTACTTTTCTGTTCTAGATTTAGATTTTTACATCTTAACCAAACAAAACTTTTATGTTTTCAAATCACCATCAGCTTGCTCATTTTCTTTGCCTTTGGTTAATCCATTCTTCCAATTTCCAAGTTCAGATAACCTTCCTCTCTGTTCTTGTCCCTGGACTAGCTAACATTGCTAGGGAAAAGCACATCACCACATGTACCTACTTCATGAGTAACAGGCAAATTCTGGTGTCACAGGCCTAGAAGCTCAGAATGCTTCAAACATCCCAGGTCAGAGCCTGTTATCAATCCTTCTTACTCAAGTTATGACCATATCTATTTCTGTTTCTTCCGCATTAAATTCTGTTTCTTCCTCATTTAAATGTTTTTAAAGTAGTCTACACTTCTTCTTTCCCTCATTTTTATTCCTTATCTGACTACCTGTTTTCCCACTCTATTACACTAACATTGATTTTAAGGCTGACCAGTGCCCTCCTAGTTCCTGAACTCTCATAGCCCTTTCTTTGCGTCTCACCCATCCTATGTGATTAACTTCTCTCTTAAATACCCTTATTCATACCTTCCTTTAAAAAAACCTTTTTCTTTCTTGGCTTCTATAGAGCTCCTCTCCCCTTTTCCTTCTTTACTTCTATGAATGGGGTGTTCTTCAGAGTTCTATCTTCTGACCTCTACTCTTTCTGCAAGCTTTCATTGACCAATCTCATGTGCTCTTAGCACTCTCACATCCAAATAAGCTGTTTTATCCAGGTCTATATACAGAGCTTCAGAACTACAAAACTACTTACTCACAGGATGGTTCTACCTGGAGGTGCACCAGCCCTAGTGGGGTGGGGTGGAAGAGGGAGTTCTGTTTTATAGTATTTTCCATTTTCAGTGGCATAAAGAACCACCTACTTCCAATTTCAAGCTAACAACATGAAGTAACCGAATACAGTTTTGAAAAGAGGTACACAGAAGCAGGTACTAGCACTACACACACTATTGGCTCTACCTGAGTCATCAAGGGCAAAGGCTCTGAAACATTTTTTGACTCATAGTAGACAATACACTTTATGTTAATTACATGCACTTATGCAATGGAAATAAATTTCTATGAAACAAAACTTTGCCTTACCACATTATGCACTTCAAAATTTATCATGTTCCATTTCATTAAAAAATATATCTCAACTCATCAATCACACTGATTTCATAAGCCACTAATGGTTCAAGCTCCATAGTTTCAAAAACAGTCTCCTCAAGGCTCTTGAATATTAATACATACAGCATTGCATTTATTACCTTTCTTACACAACCCCTTCCTTTTCCTTATTTTCCTTTCTCAATTCATGGTTCCAAAATCCACCTGGTTTTCCCGGATAGAAATCTCAGGGCTATTTTGAACTCATTCCTCTTCTTTATCCTTCCTATCTCATTCTGCTTGGGAAATGTCTCCCCAACAGTTCTGCCAATCTCCATTCCCATTGTCACTAGCCTGGGCAGCACTCACCTGACTACTATAGTAGCCCTCTAATTCATCCCCTCCTTCTGATTTTTCCCATCTCAATTCATCTTTTCAGTATAAAATTCTTTCAAAAAAAGTTATGCTACCTGTGCCAGTTTGAATCTATGGTATATCTAAGAAAAGCCATGTCCTTTAATCCTCATTCATTATTGCTGAGTGGAAAATTGGTTAGGTTATCTCCATGGAGATGTGACTCACCCAATTGCAGGTATTAACCTTGGATTAGAGGAAGATGTGACTCAACCCATTCCAGGTGGGTCTTGATTAGTTTACTGGAATCCTTTTAAAGAGGAAACATTTTGAAAAAGCATGAGAATGGTGAGATAGCCATGAGAATTACCAGAGCCCACACAACCTGAGACCTCTGGAGATGAAGAAGGACAATGCCCCGGGGGAGCTTCATGAAACAAGAAGCTTGGAGAGAAAGTTAGCAGATACTTCCATGTTTGTCATATGCCTTTTCAGTTGAGAGAGAAACTTTGAATGTCATCAGCCTTCTTGAACCAAGGTATCTTTCCACGGATGACTGAGATTGGACATTTCTATAGCCTTGCTTTAGTTGGGACATTTTCATGGCCTTAGAACTGTGGACTTGCAACTTAATAAATTCCCCTTTTAAAAGTCATTCTGTTTCTGGCATATCACATTCTGCTAATTAGCAAACTAGAACAGATTTTGGTACTGGAGAAGTGGGGTGCTGCTGTCGTTTGCAAATACCAAACATGTTGGAATGGCTTTTTAAATGGATAAGTGGAAGATTTTGGAGAAGTTGTGAGAAGCTTGATAGAGAAGGCCTAGAATGCTTTGAAGAGACTGTTGGTAGAAATGTGGGCTCTAAGGATACTTCTGATAAGTGCTTGGACAGAGATAAGGCATGTGTTATTATAAACTGGAAGGAAGGCGATCCTTGTTTTAAAATGGCAGATAACCTAGCAAAGATGACTGGTGGCTTTGGCTGGAAGGCAGATTTTAGAAATCATGAACTTGGATATTTAGCAGAAGAGATTTCCAAATTAAGTGTGGAAAGTGCAGCTTGGTTTATCCTTGCAGTTTATAGTGAAATGTGACAGGAAAGAGATAAGCTGAGAACTGAACTCTTGGGTACAAAGAAACCAGAAATTGATGTTCTGGAAAATCATGGGCTTCCAGTAAGGGAGACCCCAGAGAATGGTGCCCCCCATGAGGATTTGGCCAAATGTGTAACCAGTCAGCCATTTCAGAGAAAGCCAGGATTGGAGATGGAGTTATCCAGGAAAGATTTGTGGATGTCTGATGGGCATGATCCGAATTCACCACATAGAATGCCAACAAGAGTACTGCAGGATCTGTAGAAACAAAACCACTGCCAGCTGGACTGAGAGGGACAGAAAAGGGACGCATTGGAGGAAAAATAACTTCAGAGGCAGAACTGTGAAGCTAAAGTTTAAAGTCAAGAAACCTTAGACCAGGAGAGTGGACCCACCCAAGTGCATGAAGGATGAGTTTGCCCCAAAGGCAGAGGATGGGCCTTCCACCTCATTGCAGTAGAAGAGGTGCCACCTCAGGTTGGGGAGAGCCTGGCTGCCACCAAATGGTGGGGTTGAGCGTGTGCCTGGGAGATGGCAGGGAGCCCTGGATGAAGCCCTGATGCATGGAGAGGGTGGAACCGAGAAAAAGGTGGTCTTCCCAATGTCCTCCAAGGTTGCATTTGGAGAGAGACATCATGCTGCATAGGCCCTTTTAAAGGGTGAGAGTGCTATTTTCTAAAGCCACAAAGATAAATGACTCTCAAAGTTTGTCCTGAAGGTTTTCAAAACTGGTTGGGTCTGGTGACCCCTATGTTTCTTCCAATTCTTCCCTATGGAAATGGGTATATGTATCCTATGACTGCTCCTCCTTTGTATGTTGGCAGCAAATAAGTTGTTCTGAGTTTTACAGGTCAAGAGTCAGAAGATAATTTTGCCTTAGAACTGTCCATGCCTGTACCTGACTTTGATGAGACTGTATGCTAGTTTTAATCTTGTATTGTACTTATATTGTTACTGAAATGGTTTAAGGACTTCTGATATTGTGATAGGATGAATGTATTTTGCATTTGGAAAGAGCATGTGTTTTGGGGGTCTGGAATATGCTGATTTGAATCTGTGGTATACCCCAGAAAAGTCATGTCCTTTAATCCGTATTCATTACTGCTGGGTGGAAAACTGATTAGGTTATCTCCACCTAATGTGGCTCACCCAATTGTAGGTATCAACCTTGGATTAGAGAGAGATGTGATTCCACCCATTCCAGGTGGGTCTTGATTAGTTCACTGGAATCATTTAAAAGAGGAAGCATTTTGAAAAGGCATGAGAATGACGAGATAGCCATGAGAATTACCAGAGCTCACACAGCCAGAGGCCTTTGGAGATGAAGGAAAATGCCCCTGGGGGAGCTTCATGAAACAAGAAGCCTGGAGAGAAGGCTAGCAGATGCTGCCATGTTCTCCATGTGCTTTTCCAGTTGAAAGAGAAAACTTGAATGTCATTAGCTTTCTTGAACCTAGATATCTTTCCCTGGATGCCTTAGATTTGACATTTCTATAGCCTTGCTTTAGTTGAGACATTTTCATGGCCTTAGAACTGGGAACTTGCAACTTAATAAATTTCCTTTTTGAATTTTAAAATTCAAAAGCCTTTTGAAAGCCTTACTGTTTGTGGTATATTGCATGCCACCAGCCAGCAAACTAGAACACTATCACTCTGCTTAACAATATTGATGGCTCCCCATTGTCCTCAAGATATTTTTTGTTCATTCACTCAGGAAATATACTGAGCAGCTACTATCTTCTAGGCTCTTCACTAGATGTGGTGGAATAAAAATGACCTGGTTCCTGTCCTCAAGAAGTACATAGTCAAAAATCCTTAGCATTACCCAGAAGACTCTCTGTAATTCCAGCTAATTTTTCATCTTTACCTTCTGCTACTCCTATCCATATACCTAATACTCTTGCCACAGTGACAACATGACATTCCCAGCATATATCCTTCACTTTCAGACCACTGTGTCCTTGCTTATACAGTTTCATTCTGTAGAATGTTCTCCTCCTCCTTCTCTTTTTGTCAGAAGAACTTCTAGTTATTCTTGAAGGTTACTTACTGTCTTGGTCAAGCTTTCCTTTTTGAAATTTTCTATCCTTAAAAATTTTTAAATTCTTAATCAATATAATCCTGTACATAATTCAAATAATTAAATAATACCAAAGACTTAGAAAAGTCAATTTCCTACTTTAGCCCACCTAGATCCTAGTCTTATTCCCTAAAGAAAGAAAATCACTCTTAGTTTCTATTTTTAGTTTTTTGGTGGTAATCTCCATGTTTCCAAAATAATATGCTCTATCTTTCTTTCTTGGTGTATCATCTTAGGCATTATCTCTATTGCTCTTTTTGCCAAGAGATATCAAGGTGAAGCTGAAACATACTGGTCCTATCTTTTCTCAGTCCCAACACTCTTACTAGAGTTGTATCTTGCATCGGTATGTCCAGTCCTTACCCCTGTCCCTACTCTTCTCACCTCTGCAATATTCCTACATACCTTTATTTCCTGTTCTACCAACCATAGACAGCATCTATTGACTCTCCACTTTCTAAAATGAGAAATTTAGTAACTCAGCATTCTTTCCACCCTCCTTCTTGAATCTACCCCTTCTTACTGATCCACTTTTATTTGTACATTACAAAAATAATCATCATGTTTACTTTTTGAAGTATAATCATAGTTAATATTATTTTGACTTTTCTATAAAGTGATTTTAAAAGTTGAAAATCAATCAGCAGCGTTTCCGTTATTAGGAGGATGCAAGCATTGTAACCTGCAGTCTAGTGGAGACTCTGAGCATATTTCTCTCTCCTATGTGCCATCCAAAGGAGAATATTTTTGGAATTTCAGGTATAAATGGAGTCTCCTTTTTACACACCACCAGTTGCTCAAAATCAAACCATTTTAGGCTACCTTACACTTGCATCCTGCCTTTCCTAGACATTTTTCTCCTTGAAGTACCTAGTTTTAATTTTAATTTTTAAATCTTAATGTAAATAATTTAATTTTTTACTCTTTCTTTGATTCTGTCACCATCTAACAGCCTCAAAGTTTTCCAATGTCCCAACCATACTTTCAGTATCTATTCCATTTTTATCTCCAGTCTTCTTGGGTAGAGGATCAGAATGAGTTGCTTTTCAAGCCTAGGTACATTTGTCATCCTGGGACTTCCTCCTCTACTCATCTTGGTTGAAGCCACTCTTCCTTGGATACTAAGTCTTGAGGTCTTCTTTGACTTTCACCCCTTTCCCAGCACAAACAACTCACTTCTCTGAGCACACACCCTCCTGCTCCAATCCTCTGTGTTTATGTGCGTGGGGTAGCACTTGATGGTATTTCCTTATCATCCAGAACATGGACTATCTTATTCACTTTTGAAATGGTACCTGGTGTTCAGCTGGCCCTCCATAAGCAGTATTTGAATTAAAAACCATCAAGCACATTGTTACCATCTAATCTAATATCTTAATTGAAGGGAAGAGACATTGATTGAGTAATTACTAAAGAACAAATAAGCACTGCTATGTTGGTGGTGAATGAAGTATAGAAATTGAGAATTTAATTTAACAGCTTAATAAAGAGTCAACTTATAAATGCAAATGCGTTCTTTTTCTCCTGCTACTTTAAAGCAAAACCCACATCAGACCCACCTTATAATCCACATATTTATGTTGATTTGCTATCTTTTCAGAATGCGAGACCCATTGTTTATCAATTCCATTGGACTGCAGTTGCCAGACAAAATACAGTATGCCCAGACAAATCTTAATTTAGATTAATAACAAATAATTTTTTTTAGTATAAAGTAAGTCCCAATTACAAATAATTTTCCCCATTGGGGCATATTTATGTTAAAAATTACTTGTTATTGATCTGAAATTCAAATTTAACCAGATACCCTGCATTTTTATTTGCTAAATCTGGCAAGCCTACACTGCACATCTTCTCAGGCTCCTGGGCTGCCCAAATGCCAAACATCCTGGGACCCCTAAAGCAGATGATCTGATGACAATGGGAGAATGCACGGAACTGGCGGCAAGAGAAGTGAAAAAAATATTTCATACTTGCCTTCAGGACCTGCCCTCAAAGCCCACCATCTTTTTAGTTGTTGTGTTAGATCTCCAGCTTTTTCATCCCATCTTGAGGTCACAGATAGGAGGGACTTACAGAAATCTTGGCAGATTAATATCAATATTAATTTTAGATTAATATTCTAGAACATGTTTCATAGGAGGTTACTCCACGAAGTACAAGAAAATGTCCCTAGGCTGATACAGTTCTATTTACAAGTGCATCTATTGTTAGATTCAATAAGTCATTTCTTCTTTAAAGTTATTAATAATAGATCACGGGTATTGAATGTTTCACATATCCCACTCTCTGAAGCATTTCACATACATTCCCATTTCTTCTTGTCAGATGCCTCTGATGGCTGTACTTTGATTATCTCTACAAATGAGGGAACTGAGAAGCAGGGAGGATAAATAACCAGCTCAAGGTCATACCACTAATAAGTGGCAAGTTCGTACCCCCCAACTGGGAGAACCAAGATATAATCCTTGCCTTCTGACTGCAGAGTCCCAAGGCTTAACCACATGTGCTGGTTTGAATCTTTTGTGGACCCCAGAAAAGCCATGTCCTTTAGTTCTCCCTCAATATTGCTGGCTGGGAGATCTTTGATTGTTGCCACCCAATTGTGGGATTGTTCCCACCCAACTGTACCACCCAATTATGGGTGGTAACTTTTGATTAGTTGGGTTCCAAGGAGACATGTATCCAACCATTCAAGGTGAGGTTGCTTACTGGAAGGAGGCCTTTAAGAGAGAACCATTTTGGACAGAACCACGAGAGCTTGAACAGCCAGAGATCTTTGGAGATGAAGAAGGAAAACAACCCCTGGGGAGCTTCATGAAACAAGAAGCCTGAACAGAAAACTAGCAGATTTCAACGTATTTGCCATGTGCCTTTCCAGTTGAGAGAGATACCCTGAGTCACCGGCCTTCTTGAACCAAGGTTTCTTTCCCAGGATGCCTTAGATTGGACATTTCTATAGCTTTGCTTTAATTGGGACATTTTCACTGCTTTAGAATTGTAAATTTATGATAATAAATTCCCCCCTTTTAAAAGCCATTCTGTTTCTGGTATATCGCATTCTGGCAGCTAGCAAACTAGAACACGACAAAACAACAAAAATAAATAAAAGTTTTCCTACAGTAAATCTCAAAAAAGCCAAATCACTCTTAAAAAAGTAAAAATATAACAATACAACAAATTAATTTCAAACTATTTTCCCTGAGTCATTAATTCAAGCTTTAAATGAACATGTTTCTAATTTATGAGGAAGTGGATTTAGGAGAAGGCATTTGAAAATGAAGGTGGGAATTTCAGTTAAAACAGAATAACTCCGGGTTAATCTCAACTGTGGCCCCTTCTTACCCTCAAAGTAGTTATAAACCCTCTCCCTGATTACCCTCCACTGTATTTCCACGAGAAATGTGACTAACCCAGTGGCAGACCTTCCAACCCCCGAGCGCCGACCACCCAACTTCTGAATTGGCGTCCAATAGACAAAATGCCGAACTGCGCAATGCTCACGGCACTTTAAATTATAGTAAAAGAAGCAAGTGCTGACTTGCCGCGGGGTGAATTAAGGAAACAACAGATCTTTTCTATCTGAGAACAGGAACTGAGGGGCACGGGTTAAATTAAGCCGTAGGTCAGGACTGTGCGATCCGGGCGCTGGAGAAGGTTTGGGGGGCGCTAGAGAAAGTTTGGGGGGCGCTGGAGCTCGCTCGCGCGCGGAGCTGCCTTTGAGGGTGAGAGGCCGGCGGCCGCAGGCTCCTCCCCGGCCCCTCCTCCCGCGGCACCCGGGAAGCAGAAGGTGGGTGCGATGAGACCGCGCGGAGCTGGCAGAGGGGAAAGCCGGGATCGGGCAATCCGCCCAAGGCTAGCCGAAGCCGCCAGGCGGCCCTGCGCACACGGCGACTGCAGCTGGCCAAAGGCCCTCCGTGCTGGCGGCGAGAAGCAGTCGTGTTTGGCGCGCTCGGGTCGCGTGGGTGTTGGCGGAAGGCGCCCGGGGACCCCAGGTCCCGCGAGCAGCTAGACGTAGCGCCCAGGTGAGGAAGGGACCCGGGGGCGAGGCGCGAGCCGGAGGAGGGATGTGGGGCCCGCTCGGCGAGGACTACCTCCGTGCTGGAGGCCGGGGCTCGGGAGCAGCGGGGAGCGGGGACTTGGGAGAGTCTGAAGCCCTATTCGCCGACACTGCAGCTCCGAGGAGCCCCGCTAGGAACGGTGTGGGGAAGAAGAAGGAATTCGGACCGATTTCTCTCCAACCTTTATTCCTAGGAATCAATCCTAAGAACTAAGTGCTGAGAGGGAGAATCAGGTCAGAGTAACAGGGAAAAGGAGATTTGAACTGTAGGTCTGCCATTAGGGAAAACAGCAGCAACAAAAATAAACAAACTTCCCTTTGGATAGTATTGCTTCTTCAAGAGCCCACCCATAAAATCAGGATTATAAAAACAAAGCAGTACCTCTCTTCTCCATCCTCTTTCGGAGTTCTCCCACCACGAGTCTGAAAGGACCGCAGCTGCTCACCTCTAGTGCAGAGGGAAGCTCGTTTTTAAAAGGTCAAGCAAAACCATCATCTCCTGGAGCTTTTAGCAGAAGGTTCTATGACAGAACGAAGAAGCTCAGGAGTCCCAGACCTCTGGTTCTTGTCAGAGCTGCAGAGGTAGTGAGGAAGGAGGAAGAGGTGAGTAAGGCTTACAAATCCAGGCTTTGTAAGATACCAGGCATGAGAACAGATTTGGGAGGGAAGTGTTGCAAATCAGTCTTACCTTTGACCCAAATGAGAAAGTTGAGCTGGGAGACTGGTAGGAGCTGGAAAATGTAGCCTCTAAAAGTGTTTTTTCTTATCAATGGCAGTGACGGTTTTCTGAATATTGACAGTCCCAAGAGGCTCAAGATCAAATCTTGGGGTAAATTGAACTCAGGGATCAGGACATGAAGGATTGCCTTGATCCATAAGAAAGAGACTGCCTTCCAGTCTTGAGGCACTGGTGAGCGGCCAGCACCTAGGTAGATAGGTAGATTTCCTCACAGGGAATTCCGGTGCCTTTCAGAAGCAGGTGAGAGCCCACAGACTTGGTGGTTTCTGGTGTGCTGCTTTAGCTCCTGGCACCTGGACAGCGAGGACTCTGTCTCTTCCATAGGCATTTGTGTGGGAGGAGCTGCGGCTGACCTGTGTGTGATGCCCTTCATACTCAAGCCTGGGAGGAGAGCCACTGCGACTGAAGGAGTAGCAGAGTTGGAGGGAGGCTGGCATTGTTTGGCTCCTCATTTCACAGTTGAGTAACCTCATCTGTTGTATGGAATGGGCATGCCCAGTTTTCCAGGGCTTATCCCTCAGACAGAACCCTGAGAGGATAGTGCCTCATTTCCTCCCCACCAAGTCGGTACCCTCTTCACTTTAGTAGTGAGGAACCTCAGATCTAATCACCCTCCCTCACATAGTTATGGTGCCGAAGAATAAAATTCCCCATCTTCTCTGAGGCTCTCAGCAAAGAGCCTTAAGAAAAGTGCTCACAAGATGCCTGAGTAACTGAGTAACTGGAGGTGAGCAAGCTGGGGTGCAGGCAGACCCCTGGGAACCATGTCCCCTTCTCTGAAACACCAGAAGATGACTATTTCCTAGAAAGGAAGGTGCTGTTTGTATCCTGATTTTTTTTCAAGACCCAACTGATCCCTGGAAATGGTGAGAAACTTCCCTGAAAGTGAAGCATTTGAAGAGAAAATATTGAGTGAAGAGAAATTGGAGGGGATCATTTAGCTCTAAAATCACATTGTTCTAAAATCCTAGGGAAGATGTGTGGTTGGAGGGGCTGAATGGTAGGTTTTTGCTGCTTTTCTGTATGCCAGGCACCTGTTGTATTTGCTCACTGTCACTTTGTTTAACTTTACAGGTATGACTCATAGCACAGTAATGGAAACAGGCTAATAAACAGCTTGATAGTTTAAAAATATTTTTAATAAACATCACAGTTGAAAAGAAAAAAAAAGTCTCCCATAAGAATAGATGCTAATTAAATTAAGTGAATATTTGATTCTGAGTATAAGCTTTATTGAGTACCTTAGCATAGAACAGTGAGTAAATAGATCTGGTCTCTGCTACAGGTCCCTTTAGGATGGAACTCACATTCTAAAATCATGGAATGAACAAGGTACATTCAGATAGCACTAGATGTCTTCAAGAGAAGGAAACAGAGGGCTGTAATAGAGTGATATGGCATGTGTGTGTGTGCGTGTGTGTGTGTGTGTGCGTGTGTGTGTGTTGATGGATTCAGGGAAGGAGGGAACTACAAACACAAAAGGTGGGAGTGGTCAGGCTTCTTGGATTGAGTTTTGAATAGAGATTTCTCGGAGGAGATGGCTTTGAGATGAGATCCCAGGAAGATCCAAGCAAAGGATTCAGGGACAGAGAGCACCACAAGCACAAAAGTCCTGGGAACCAGTTGGATGTATTCCAGGCACAACTGGAAGGCTAGTGTAGCTGGAGTGCAGTGAGGGAGAGTGGCCAGGACCAAGTCATGGTTGGTCTCGAAGCCCTAAGGAAATAATTTGCATTTTATTTTGTGTGCAGTGGGAAGCCAAGAGGGCGGTAAGTAGAGATGTGAGAGATATACTACTTAGGAGAGATTTCTCTGGGTGATGTGTGGAGAAGAGATTAAAGAGGAATACAAGAGGAGAAAAGGAGATTAGCTCCAGGTTTATAATGGTTGACCTAGTGGAGGCTGGTAGCACCTGATGGCCATAGGTCATTTCTGGAGGTAAAGTGGGAAATTATTAATGTTTTTCTTTTTCAAACTTGCCATCTGAAAAGTGGAGATGACATTGCTACATCTGGCCCACTCACCTTGTAGAAACAAATAAAGTAATGAATACGCTTTTAAGGGTATTATAAGATTTGATTGTTGTTATTATTTGCTAATATTATATGACTGCATTCTGTGCTTCATTATGTTTAAATTTTATGAAAAATGTATATGTCTTTTAATTTTTTTAAATATGATTCATTATACCTAAAAAATACTTTGCTCTGTTCCTGGGCATTGTAAAATATCATTAAGAGATACCAGTAAAATGCACCATCATAAAGTAAAGGGAAATTAATGCTATAAAAATGGCCAGCTTACCTTTGAAAGTTGAGTGTGTTCAGATAAAATTCAAACTAGGATATTTGAATCTAGGAATTGGGAAATACACACACCCAAAAAAAAGGTAACAGACTTGTCTTTACCCAGGATATGCTTGTGTACAGCTATCCATGAGAGCAAAATAATTGAAAATCTATTTGTAGCACATAGGAGAGGACTGTGCACCAGAGTTGAATAAAATTGTTTCTGTTAGGGATGTATTCTCTTGAGAGAGAGGGGCTCTTGAACTTCCCATAGTTGATCGCTGACTACATTTTAGTGGGTCAAGGAAGAATTTCAATGTCATTTCCCAATTAGGTAGGATAACCTTCTCAAAGACAGAGCAAGTAGCTGTTGTAATGAGGCAACCCTGTTCTTCTTTCTGCCTCAGGTTGACTTGCAACTTTGTAGAAAGAAGTAGATGTATCTGTTTTGAAGGAAGTAGAGCCTTTCCTCATTTACACTGTGTGCCGCAGAAGTTTCAGTTCCTCATGGTTGTCTTCACTCGTCACATCCCATTATTTGTTGGTCAGTGTATCTCAATTTCAGTTTGAAGCAGTCAGTTTAGGGATTTAAATTGCAGACAAAATGTGACAATAACCTCAGGATCTGCACAATTTCCCTTTTGCCATATCTAGCATTGTAGTTGCATACGATTGGAAGGTGCCATATCTAGCATCATAGTTGCATATGGTTGGAAGGTGATGGGAGTATCTTTGAGGGGTCACAGTCTGTCCTGGAGACCAACAATCTTTTGCCTCAGAGAATGTTTTGAAATGTTGAATCAGTTGTTACTCTTTAAAAATCAATAAATTTTACATACAAATATGGTTTTCCAGCTTTTCTTGAAAAAAAAAAAAAGGAATCAGAGGACCTAGTTACATGGGGCTATCATTCCTCTATGGCAATAATCAACCTTAGTGGAGTGGTGGCTACCCCGCTTTAGATGATCTGGCTTGCCAAAGCCCTCCCCATTTCTTACTGTATTGCACAGACCTGCCCAACTCATTTAAGTTACCCGGTTGGTCTTTATAGACTTCTGATTTTTTACTTCAGGTTTAGGGTTATCTGGTCCAACCTGTCCATTTCACTCAAGCCTACATCCAGGAATCCCACCTCCAGTATGCCTGTGGCTAGTCCGCAGGCCTGTGATTAAACCACTTTGGAAAGCTAATGCAGTTCTATAAACTGTATCCACATAGAAAATGTCCAGGACTTTTTCCCACCTTCTATCTGGGTTTCCCCCATAATAAACATCCCTGAATCCTTTGACAGCTCCTTATGTGACGTGCTGCCTTGTTCCCTCATTATTCTGGTTACAGTTGGGTTATTGTCCCTTAAAATGAGCCTCTATTTGTAAAATTCTTAAAGTCCCATCGGTTCAATGCAGCATCATCCAACTTGTGCAGAATGCATTGGGGACGTGACCTCCCTCACTCTAAGATGTTAAATTTCTCTTATACACCCTAATGTGTCTTTATTTTTTTTTTAGCCAACTTATTTTTTCTTTTACTTTTTTTTATTGTATAGTATAACATATATACAAAGCAAAGAAATAAAAAGCAATAGTTTTCAATGCGCTCTTCAACAAATGGTTACAGGACAGATCCCAGAGTTTGTCATGAGCTAGCATATGATCCTCTCATATTTTTCCTTCTAGCTGCTCCAGAATACAGGAGGCTAGAAGGCTTAAATACTTTTTTTTTGTCATCTTCATCACCACTGACTTATTTCCTTCTTTTTTGGTGAAAAATAGCATATATACAAAAAAGCTATAAATTTCAAAGCACAGCACCAAAATTAGTTGTAGAACATATTTCAGACTTTGGCATGAGTTACAATTTCACAATTTTAGGTTTTTTCCTCTAGCTGCTCTAAAATACTGGAGACTAAAAGAGGTATCAATTTAATAATTCAGCAGTCATATTCATTTGTTAAGTCCTACCTTCTATGTATAATTCCACCATCACCTTTGATCTTTCCATACCTCTCTTTAGGGTTGTTTGGGCTATGGCAATTCTAAATTTTTGATATTGGAAGGGTCTCTCACTAATATGTGGTAGGGAGATGGGACTGTTCAACATTCTGGAGAGGCTGTGCCCTCTAGGTTTCAGGACTTATCTGATCCAGGGACCCATCTGGAGGTTGTAGGTCCCTGGACAGTCACACTAGTGCATGGAACCCCTGTGGAATCTTATTGCCCTAGGTGTTCTTTAGGATTGGCTGGAATGGTCCTGCCAACCTGTTCTTTTAACTTATGTTTGGGGCTTATTTTCCTGAGAGTTTATGGCAGAACTATTGAGTGTATCATTTTAGAATAGTGGTTCTCAACCGAGGGTGATTTTTGCCTCCTAGGGGACATTTGGCAATGTCTGGAGACATACTCGGTTGTCACAACTGGGATGTCCTACAGACATCTAGTAGGTAGAGGCCAGGGGTGCTGCTGAACAGCCTACAATGCACAGGACAGCCATGAAGAATTATCAGCTCAGAAAGTCAGTGGTGCCGTCAAAGAATCCCTGCTTTTAGAGTCTGCATACCCAGTTCCAGATCCTGGTTTGGCTGTTCCTAGCTCTGTGGCCCTGGACATGCTATTGAGCCTCTCAGTCACCATCTTCTTAACTGTATATTGAGAAACTCAGGGGGCTAAATGAGTTACTTCATATAATATGTTTATTAGCACCATGCCTTGCATACGGTCAGTTACCATTATTGCCACCTGCCACTTCAAACACTGGCTTTTAGGTTTTTGAGCTTCTGTACTTCACTTTATTCTTTTCTTGCACATAAATCTCCATACCTATTCAGACAAGTAAGTCAGTAAAGTTTGAGAGGGTTTAATTTCCGCTCTCATTTGTGTGATGTTGAGTTGGTGTATCGGGGTCATTTAAGAAGCAACAAACAGATCTTCCCAGAACTACCTCCTCTCTTTGGCCTCCATTATCTTTTCTTCCTAGCTTTGATATTTCCCCCCATTGGGGCCTATCCATTACATTTAATATTCATGCCCCTTATTTGGAGAACATGGACATTGAGTTGTTTTTTTTTTCAGTGGAGGATCTGCACCCAGCTCTTGTTTCTGTGCATGCCTCAGTCACTATGACTTGCACAACCTGCACCCAGCTCTTGTTTCTGTGCATGTCTTGGTCGTCATGACTTGCACATCCTGCACCCAGGCTTGTTTCTGTGCATGTCTTGGTTGCCATGACTTGCACATCCTGCACCCAGGCTTGTTTCTGTGCATGCCTCAGTCGCCATGACTTGCACATCCTGCACCCAGCTCTTGTTTCTGTGCATGCCTCGGTCACCATGACTTGCATGTCCTGGCAGGCTTCTGGGGTTGGGCAGAAGTTGGTAGACTTCCTCTCAGGGCTCACATCCTTACAACCCCATGTGTAGGGTCCCCCTTTGACAGACAAGGAGAAAGGCAGAAAGTTAAGAACTTATTTACAGTCACCCAGCCAGTAAGTAGCAGATTCAGGACTCAAACCTTAATGGTCCAAAGCTAGAGCTAGATTCTCCACCACTACCATTCTGCCACAGGGTAGGTTTCCTCGAGGAGTCTACCTATGACCGGTATCATCATGTGGCCATTTATACATATAATGCTGAAAAGATCCAGTGTTCTTACGTTTATAAATAATGTTATGTGCATGGTGTGCATGTGTTTCTTGGGCCTCTGCTCTATTTCATTTGCTAAGGGCAGGGGCTATTTTAGTTTCTCATAATGAAAGGATCTCTGACCCTCTGAGGGGAAGCTGTGCTTATTCTTCAGAAGCATGAAGCTCATGAGAGGAATGTAGAGGATGCTAAAGCTGATGGGCCAGGGCCAGACAGGCCAAGCTGGGAACCTTGGGCAGAGGCTATGGCAGCAGTTGCATGGGTTGGGGCCCTGACCACCCATCTGGAGACACCAAACCCCACCTGCCCCCATCACAGTGTTACAGGCAGGTGTGCTCTACTTTAAGAGAACCCAGTTCATAAAATAGCACACTGTCTAAAGAAGCGAATCTGGAATGGTGAGAGTTATAAAAATGCATACTTCAACTAAAACTATTTGCTCAGGCATTATTTAAATATCAGTGCTTTTTATTATTATTTATTTATTTTACTGCATTAAAATGCTTTAACTATTAAAAGTCCTAAAGGAACCCAGCTTTTTCAGAAACCTATCTTTTCCTTAAAGCAATTCCACATTGCTAAAGTTGTGATTTCCCAGTACTTAAGATGCCCCTTCCAATTGTGCTTTGGAGATCTATCCATCTTCATTATCCTGGTTTGGGATTGCCAAACCAGAGTGTGAAAGCCTGTGATATGAGGAATCTGACCATTCTGTAGAAATGCCCCCACTTCGGACAGTCCTCAGGGCTTCCCAACCTTTTTCATGGACCACAGAAAATATTATATGTGTGCTGCTACTGGTCTCAACTACCCCAGACCTCTCCCAGCCACCTCAAAGGGATCAAGATGGTGGCACACCTAGAACCCATTCATGGCATGTTGCAAAGCCAGCCTCAGGAAGTTCTGTGGCTGCTTAGGAACCTGTAGAAAATCACAATGACTGTGATGATCTCAGGGAATGAATGGCCACCTTTAGGTAGCACTCTATTTGTTTTTTCTTTCCTTTCTTGTCTCTTTTTCTTTTTCCTTTCTCTTCTTCTTTTCTTTTCTTTCTCTTCTCTTACCTTTCCTTCCCTCCTTCATTACTTTCTTATTCCCTTAGTAATGGGCTATTCCATTACCTTTATAATAGAATGCACACGCAAAAAAGATACTTCTGTAGTGGCAGCGGTGGGAGGGGTGGAGAGGAAGCAATAGCTTATATATGTTGCTTTCTGTTGGTGGTTTTGGGCGTTTTGCAGACTGTAGTAAAACCCCAGTTTTTTTAAAGCCATATTAATTTTGCTTTAAGAACAGAGAAGTATCTCCTCAAACTTTGATCATGTGCTATTCACTGTCACCCGCTCTCATGTGATTTCACCATCACCCACATCTTCCCTCAAACCACCACAACAAAACCAGAAGACAGCAGACCCAGGAGTAAACACAGGCCATGCTTCGTTTCACTGAATCCTCGCAATCACTCAGAGGAAAGCGTGATTGTTCCCTTTTTACCGATGAGGTAAAATAACCGGGCCGAAGTAGCCAATAGAATAGTCTGATTTTTGAAACCCAGCCTATCTGATTCCGAAGCTCACAGTTGACACCACTGCACAACCTTTGAAAGCTAGTGTTTTGGGATTCTGTGACCCAAAATAGTGGAATTAACCTTCAGCAGAATCTCTTCAGAACTGCCGGGAGACCACACAGAGTTGATGTGTGAGGATTTGAGCTTAAAGACAGATATTTGTCAGTCTTAGAGCTAAGATTCTGGCCAATGTTCTTGTTATATTAGAAGCCTGGGTGTCACAGGGAAGCATGGTCTAAAGCTGCACATCTTTACCTTGGCTGCATCTCAGAATCGGTGGCGATGCTTCACAAAGTAAAGCTGATGTCCAGGCCTCATCCCCAGAAATTCTGCAGTCCAGCTTGGGCAATGGTATTTTTAAAGCTACCCCCTGTGAGCCCTGCAATCGGGGTGAGAACCCTAGTTTAGAGGTATACATGAGAGTAAGATCAGGAACCTCCAGTATGGTGTCAACCCAGCGACCTTAGATGACTTTTCACCTTTCTGACCTTTAGGCCTTAAAGGCACTAAACACTGGGACATTTGACACCAAATGCAGATGAGTTCCCATTTTTAAAATGTGAGTACGATTAATAAATTTTATTTTACTTGCAGCCTTTAAGTACCTGTGCTCATCATTGGCAGTTTTTATGAAGTTATTTCCACAATAGGGAACTGTTTCTTATTTTGCTTTTTTGGTTCCTATGCTCTTTCTTAGGTTATGAAATGATTACACAAGAATTGCATCTACTGTGCCCAGGATAAAAGGCTTTAGATACTTCTGCAGAAGTCCCTTCAGTGCTATCGATTTGAGATAATGTCCACATTAAGTTTTGTTTTCTATTAGCTAATATGGAAAAGTAAAAAAATTATAGAGTAGGTATTATGTTTTCTCTTTTGTACTTTCAGTAATAGAAAATACTGAGTTGGAAACCTTTTACCAAGGCTTATTAAAGAAATCATAGACTCTTAGAGAAAGATGGGCCCTAGAGTGCAGCCACACCCATGCCCTCATCCCATTTTCAGCATCACTTGCAGGGGACCAGTTGGCAGTGCCCTTCTTCTTGTAACAGGAATCTCCCTACATTCTGAGGTTGACATGACAAATGTCTTGGTTATTAAAAGTTCTTCTTAAAATGTAACAAAATAAGGTATCAGTGGCTAAGAGATTTCGAATAGAGTCAAGAGGCTGCTCTGGAGTCTACCCTTAGTTGCTTCAGCTAGTTATTGCTAATTACCAGGGTTTGCTAAACCCCAATCAAAACCGTTCCTTTCAACCTCAAAGAACACCTAGGGCTCTCTATATGAGATTCTACAAAAATTTCATGCACTAAGATTACTTTCTAGGAACCTACAACCTCCAGATGGGTGCCTAGGCCAGATAAGTCCCAAAACCCAGAGGGGCCAGCCTCTCCAGAGCATCAACTAGTTCCATCCCCCATCCTATATTATGGACATCCCTTTCCAACGTGAAAAAGTTAGAATGGGCATAGCTCAAATACCCCTAAAGATTGGGAGAAGGATCAAAGGAGAAAATAGAATTTAACAAATGAGTATGAGTGCTGAATCATTATATTGATATTTCTTTCAATCTCCAGTGTCTTAGAGCAGCTAGAAGGAAAAACCTAAAATTATGGAACTGTAACCCATACAGTAACTCTGAAATCTGTTCTGTAACTACTTTGCTACAGTGTACCTTGAAATTTATTGCTTTTTTTGTGTATATGATGTGTTTCACAATAAAAATGTTAAAAGTTCTTCTACTGAACAGACATTGCCTCCCTATAACCTATCAGAATGAAGCAAATCTTCCTTCCTTATTAAACTAGGATATAGTTTTTCTAGCATCCTCTCAAAACAGAATTTCTCACTCCTGGCACTGTCGACATTTTGGGCTGCATAATTCTTTGTTGTGGAGGCTGCCCTGTGCATTGCATGTTGTATACAGTATCCCTGACCTCCACCCACTAGATACCTGTGGCACCCATCCTCCCAAAAGTGACAGCCAAAAATCTCTCTAGACATCCCCAAATTTCTTCTAGGGGGCAAACTCACCACCTGCACCATCCCACCCCTGGTTGAGAATCACTGCTATTAGGTGATATTCTGGCTGTCTTTAGTCTGTTTAAGAAGAAAGTTTAAGTATTGGTTCCTTATCAAACAAGGGTATTACATGCTTAAAATGCATTGCTCTCAGAAAAATTTATGAGCTCATTTACACCTAATTGTGGATAGTGGTTTTCACTTCTGAGCAGGAAGGGAAGTGGGTGAAAAGTTACAGAGATTCATACTTTCAAAGTTAAATCTTTCTGTATTTTTTGAATGTTTAAATAATGAATATGCAACACTTATGTAAACAACAACAGAAGACACGCCAATAAAATAACTGTCTCTTGGCTCCTTCCTCCACCTTTAAAGTCTGTCTCTTCTGCCATCCTCTTCCCTGTTTAGAGCTCCTCGTTATTACATCAAACCCCTGCAACCTTAATTCTTCCATGCCATGTAACATAACTTTACTCACAGGTTCTAGGTATTAGGGTGTGAACATTTTGGGGGCAGGGGGCATTATTCTGTTTGCCACATGCTCCCATTCCAAAAATTAATCAGAAAGAATCTAGTAAAGAGAATACTAATTAATAATCATAAAAGAGTATTTTCTTTTCTCTCTCTTTACCAATAACAGGGGAGTTAAAGCAAAAGTGCCCTAATCTCTTTGCAGAGCTGGTTTTACTTTGATGGCTTATTTTTCAGCCCTGAATTTTAATGTTATGGATCTGAGACTTGATCCATGAAACTTGAGACTTTTACAACAGATGGTAAAATTTTTTTTTATTTGACTTTTGTTTTTAAAAAAACGAGTGATGTGTGGTGAGAATTTGCACTGACATTCAAGTAGGGGGAGTTTGGGGATAGCACTGGTCATGGCAGTATATGGAGATCTATCTCGGCTAAGATTTGAAGAGATCAGTAAGCAAGAAGACCTTGGTTTCAGGGGTGGCCATGAAGTCCGAAGAAGAAAGGCAAAAGGGTGATCCACACTTTTAAATGGACTTAACTAGAATATGATATCTGAGCTCTCGTTGAATTGTCTTCTTGATCTGCCTAGAAGATTTTTTCATCTGGTGGTCAATAGGCCAAAATTGAGAAGAATGATTTTTAGGCCTTACCCTTTTAAAAAATTAATGTTTTAAATGCCAATATTCTCACTGATTTAAAAAATTGAAAAAGAGAAAAATAGAAAGAAGGGTAAAAAATACATTTAGTTTCTAAGTATTCAAAACTCCACAAAGAAGATGACCTTGGTGGACATTGTTATTTCTTTATATTTATCTTGCTGCTGTTACTTCTGCTGTGGCTGCTGTTGTTGCTTTTTCTCTTCTCTTCCTCCTCTCCCTTCTCCTCATTCTGCTTTTGCTTTTATGCATCTTGGATCATAGGTAATTCTCTTCTTGAGTTTTTACTTAATACTAAACAAACACTTTCATGATCATACACACTGGTCTTAAATATCCTTGTTGCATTATTTATTTATTTTTGCGTTATTTTGATTAATAAAGCAATATATTTTATTGTAGAAAATGTGAAAGATTATATGAAAAATACTCATAATTCCATCACCCTTAATATATTAATTATCTTGATTTTTTATGGGCAATACAATTTTTCTTCATTAAAATTGCATTGTAACAGTTTCTTAAGGTATAAGGAAATATTTCATAATAGCATGCTAATCACAGAATAGAATATTACTGATTAATATCACAGTTTATTTAAACATTCCCGTATTGTTTGACATTTGAAACATTTCCGTGTGTGTGGGAAGGCTCTTATAAATATGAGTAGAGATAAATATTGCAGAACATTAAGTTTTAGGGTTTTATTTCCTGTATAAAGTTTTTTTGGTACCAATCCCCAAAATGTAATTGAAAGATATGGATAATTTAAGTCTTCCAAATTGCCTTCTAGAAATCAGTGTATCCATTTACTGCTCCCATCGGTGTTGCTAATTTTGTTCTGGCCAATTTTGTATTTGTAAAACATGGGTGAGTTCTGTGTCCCCAGACTTTTCTTTTTTGCATGGTTAGGCAAGAACTCTGGAATCGAACCCAGGTCTCTGGCATGGCAGGCAAGAACCCTGCCTGCTAAGCCACCATGGCCTGCCCTCCCCAAACTTTTGGTTTGCTCAGTTATTGCTGTCTGGCCAGTTACATCTTTCTCTCTTCTGACAATTTAGGGTCCTAGTTCTCAAATGTAAATACATTTTTGCTATATCCCACAATTAAGAAAAAGGTATTTTTCTGTGAATAGAGAAATTTGAATCTTAATAAACTTTTTATGAATTGTTCCTCTGTGTTGGATTCAGAAACCACCAGAAGCCATCTGATGGTCTTCAAAGGCCATTAGAAGATAAAAGGAGTTGGTCTCTGAGGAAGCCAGGGCCACCTTTGTTGTTCCAGTAATATGGAAATGTTTGGTCATATTTACTTTAATTTATAATACTTCAATAAAGGATCAGTGGTTGCTTATAAGAAAATCACATAAGACAATAAGACAGCTTATATAAAAAGTAAAGTCAGAGAAATGGATCAGGACGGGCCACGGTGGCTCAGCAGGCAGAATTCTCGCCTGCCATGCTGGAGACCCGGGTTCGATTTCTGGTGCCTGCCCATGCCAAAAAAAAAAAAAAAAAAAAAAACCCAAAAAAATCAGAAGCCAGAAGAATGTCCAGTTAAGTGACCACCATGCACAGTGAAACAGAGTGGAGTGGGCATGGTTTGTAGGTGCTGAGGAGCACTGGGGAAGCAGATTGCTGCGAAGGAGATGCAGCTCCCCCTTGACTCAGGAGAGATGTGGTCCAGGGCATGGGATGGAGAGCTGGTTACAGAGAGGAAGGGGTAAGCTTTGGTCCTGACCTGAGGCATATAAAAGGAGAGGACAACCCTGAGCCATGGACAACCCTCACATGAAATTGGATTTCATTACAGGCTCTAATCTAATCTGGTCAGCAACCTGGGGATGGTCTTGGCATATCTGTCTATCCCACCATGCCTGGCAGCCAGATGCATAAGGAAAGGCAATGTGTTTTGTGCTGTAGGAAGGTGGGAAGAGGAGAGTTATTCCATTTATAGCGTGAGGCATGTTATCAAGTCCCGCCCAGGCTAAAGGCATGCCGTGTGATGTCAGGCAGGTTGGACAGCCCTTCTGTGGTTCGTGGACCGTCACCCTCAATGTGAAAAATGGAGGCAGGCACTAAAATTTCTTCTCTTCCTTTTCTCCCGCCACCCCTTGTAAATAATCTATTACCACATTATAATTGTTTGCGAGTCGCTTTCCCTACTGAGTATTTTGAAGGCAAAAATCACATCTACTTTTAAAATCTTTATTTCCTAAACATAGGGTCTGACACATAGACACCCTTAAGATTGACGAAATGAATACAAAAACAAATAAATTAATGAATCAGGCTGTCATTATATTATCTAGATTGATGCTTTGTGCATGAGATCAGATAGCTTATATGGCGTAGCTCTGAAAGAACTCTTGTTGTTCTACTGTAGCAGTTTCCAAAGACTTCATTCTTGGATCAGCATCAGAGTCCATAGGGAGTTAAAATACAGATGCCTGGGCCTGCTTCCCAAAGACTCTGAGTCAGTTGGTAGTCTGGATGGGGCTCCCCAAGTCTCGTCATAGCTCGCCTGAGGGCAGGTTGGGAAGCCTGTGTGCCTTTGCACCTGGGCTTACTTCTGCTGTCCTCTACTATGAGGACCAAAGGTGACACACCCAGACCAGGTCTGGGAGGAAACGTGGGGAGGAGAGAGCACTGCAGCCCTGCTGGGAGGACCTGGGGAAAGCCTGCCAATGGTTGACTGTCTATAATTCTTTCTAAGGTCATTGGCAAGGAAGATGTAATGAGTCCTTAGTGCTGAGCACAAGCTAACCTTCTTTGGTTAGTGTAATGTTCCTAAAAATCCATGTTGATCTTGTGTGTTTCACTTTGTTTTCATTTGCATGTTTCAGAGTTATTTTCCATTTTTTTTCTCCTCTCCTTTCCCAGTGATCTTCAAAATGGGTGGAATGACACTCCCCTAATGCAGCCATAGGCTGTAAGCAGGAGGGTTGAATTTTTTTAAAGCCCTCAGTTCATGTCACTAGAAATGCTAACTGTGGATAATATTTCCTGATAAAAAACTAACTTGTGACGGGGTGGTTGTGAAAGCCAGTGAATAAAGGTCTAGCTTGAGTTCAACTTCTGTTACGTATTTGGGAAACTAAGTAGCCATTTCTCAGGTTCCATTGCAGTTTCCAACAGTCTCAGCATATCATTCCAAATATGAATTACAAGAAACATGCCACAGACTCTTATCTCTTTAAAGAACAATTTCTAACTCTTAGTTAAGTCATTGTCTTCTTGATCCAGAAGCAGTTTCAGAATACCTTAGCATCAGTAAAATAACTGTTCTATTCTTTAGAAGACTACAGTTTTAGGGAAAACAGAAATTGACACCACACAATGTTGGCATGATTTGTTTTTTCCTTCGTCTGTAGTACAGCTTTGTGGTTAAAAGCAGGGACTCAGACATTCTGGATTGAAGCCCTAGGCCCAGCCCTTGTTAACTGTGTGACCTGGACAAGTCACCTGAAACCATCTTGCCTCAATCTCTTCCTCAATAGAATGGAGATAGTTAAACCTCCCTCACAGGAGTTTTTGGTGATTGTTAATCAGCTACTATATGCCAAGAGCTATGCAAAATACTTGGCACATAATAATCCTTCCAGTGTTCACAATGTTATTATTCATTCAGGGAACATTTCCTAACAACTCCTAACTACCATTTTCAAATAAAAAGACAAATTAGAATGCTTATACTAACATGCAAGGATGTCTATAATATACTATTAAATTAGAAAGTTAAGTTGATGTAAAGTGACAGAAAGCGGGCCTGGAGTCAATGCCTGGGAAAGTAATTTTTTAAATATCTTTACTGTTTAAGCCTTCATTTACCTATTGTAACATTTCCTGCTCCAGGGCCTGTCAGGAGCGCCAGTTCACACCAGGGAAGGAAACATTCCAGAAGAAAAAAGTAAGTTGATTATATAATATGAACTTTTGTAAATAATTACGTATATATGTATGTATGTGTGTATATACATATATAAAATGTGTGTGTTTATGAGACAGAGAGAGAGCACACTCATACACAGTTCTAGTACAGAAATAGTTTGAAAAACAGTCTATTAGCCAGTGGTGAGGAATGAAAAAGATGTAGAATAAGGAATATGTTCACTCTACAATTAGCCCAAGCAGCTTAGAGCTCCAGTGACAGTTTCCCTCTGTCTGGATTTTTATAGTTTGTGTGATGAGAGCTGACCTGGCTACGTCCCTAATTCCTCTGAAATCTTTCTAAATTCCTGATGCCCTGATAACCTGTACCATATCATGTAAGAATTTGAAAAACATGTCCCTGCATTTTGCTTTTTTCCTGTATTATATGTGCTAGACTTGTCTCTGGATTCTGTATGCTATTCTAGAACAGGAATTGCATCAAATTTTCCAGTATATACTTCAATTGTTGATATAGCAGAGAGTGTAGTATTTGCTTCATAAAATATCTACTGACTGATTGACTGCAGATCTGGTATAAAGTAGGCCAGACTGTATGCAATAGCAACTTAATCCTGCAATTTCTGTTGCTTAACACACCAAAGGTTTATTTCCTGCTCATGAAGAGTCTGATAGAAATTGACAGGGGTGCTTCTCCATTCGGTGACTAAGGGATCCAGCTTTCTCCATGCTAAGACAACCACCAACTCAATACATGGTTTCTAAGTTTGCTGTGTCAGTGATAGGAAGGGCTGGGGGAGACACACCAACTCTTAAGTGCCCCCAGGCCACTTCTGTTCAAATTCCCATTTATCAGAAATCAGTCCCATGGCTCCAATTGTTCCATAAGGGGGCCAGGAAATAAAGGGAAGCACATAGAGATTTGGAGAGCACTAACTGTCTGTGCCACAGGTCTGTGTATATTCTCCTACAAGTAACTGTGCCAACTAGTTAGTGCCTCAGTTTCAATGGGACTAATACACATGTGGGTCATTAAACTTGGCTTTGTTTGTGGCATAACAATGTGTTAGAAACTGTTTCCTAGGATTCAGAATTTATTCACTCAGCAGGCACGTATTGAGAGCCTATTATGTGCCAAGCACTATTCTAGGTACCAGGAATACAGCAGGGAAAAAAAGTTAAAAGTCTTTGCACCCATGGAACTGACTTTTTAGTGGAGGGAGACAGACAATTAACAAATAATGAAAAGAGGATGTCAATTAGGGATGATTATTGTGGAGAAAAATAAATTAAGGAGGGAAATGGATGTATTGGTGTGGAGGAGGGGGTTGGCTTACGATTTTACATAGATGGGTCAGAGAAAGCCTCACTGAGAAGGTAACGTTGCAGCAACAACTTGGAGGTGAGGGGAGCAGTCATTTGGGCATCAGGCAAGGGCGTGCGTGGTGTGCTTGGTGAATGGCAGGGAAGCGAGTGTGGCTGCAGTGAGTGTGCAGTGGTAGGAGTGGGGGTCTGCTGAGACAGACTGTACAGAGCATTCAGTGCCACTTTAAGGTCTTTGGCTGTTTGGTCTGAGTGAGATATGAACCCTTTAGGGGGTTTTTATCAGAGGAGTGACAAGATCACTCTGGCCGTTATGTAGGGGTGGAGTAAAAGAGGAATACCAGTTAGAGGTTATTGACTTTAATATAAGTGAGAGATGGCAGTGGCTTGAACAACTTCCACCATCCAAAAAAATTGGAGGGAGAATTTTAAAGGGGAAAACTGATGCACAAATAACAGTTATTTTTGCCAACAAGATGTTATCATAGACCCTAATTGTAATATGATTTATAATTATCAGGAGTCTACTAATCTATTGTTTCATTCATCCATTCAACAAACATTTATTGAGCATCAACTCTATGCCAGGCTCTCTGTTAGGCACTGAGGACCTGGTAAGACCTGACCTCTGCCTTTAAGGAAGTGTACAGCATAGTAGGATTATAATGATCACCAAAAATATAACATCATCAACAATAAAAATAGCAATATAATCACTTTATAATGAAAACATTAGTCAGAACTTACTATTTACTATGTGCCAGACATGATGGCTATGGATATTATTATTGCAATATGATTGTTTTTATTATTTTATTTTGATGTCATTCTTTATAACCACACTAGATGGTTACAGAATTAGAGAACTAGTGACCAAAAACCTAATATAAATGCCTAAAAGTCAGTGTTATCTCTGAGCTCTATGCGTGTCTAAAACTCAAACCAAGAAATACATGTCCTTTATCTCCTGAATGTCTTCTTCTCTTATAATAGATAAAATTACGTTACTAGCATCTCATTCTCATTGATTTTGTCAGCCTATTATGTGCTCTTTATAGCATGTTTTTTTTTTGTTTTAATTATCTGCTTTGAAGAAGGTTAAGCTGCAGTTGCTGCTCAGCCCCTAAGATGGTGCCATCCACATTGCATAGGCTTTTCTGCCTCTGCACCTGCCTCACACTGGTTCAGCCTTTTGACTGGCAAGACCTAAATCCCATTGCCTCTGTTAACGCATCAGGTAAGAGGTGTATTTGTTCAAGGGCTTGAGTGACTCCCGTGTTGCCAGATTCAAAGTGGCCTCAGAGGAGTTGTATGCATGTGGGACACTAAGCAAGTCCTATTAAGAAGGATGCTTATAGTGGGTGATCCCCTATTCTCCTGGGATAGGGATGAGGACCTCACTTTCTCCTGGTTCCAGCTAGAACTGAAGAAGCTCCTGTCTTCTTCAATAGCATGACTGCAGGACAAAATCAAGATGAGATATTTTCAGACGAACTAGAAGCTTGCAGTCACTATGGAGAATTCCCTCAGCTCCAACTTTTCCTTCCTTAGTACCCTAACCCATTACTGCTCATGCCCAGTAAAACAACAACTCTGCAGTTCACAGAAAGGCAACTTCAAAATCCATATACATCCCAGAGTATGTTGGGCAGATAATTAAAAAGCATAGGCAAAGTCCCTTGAGGGATGGGAGAAAAAATATGGACTAGTTAACTTTCCCATCTGGGAACCCCCTGACATTCTCTCAAACACTGGGGACTCCCAAGTTTATAGGCCAACCCCCTGATTTTGAGTCTTGCTCTTATGAAATTTATTTCTGAAGTGAAGAAGCTAAGACTACCTATAGTTATGCCTAGGAGTGACTTCCAAAAAGCCTCTTTTGTTGCACAGATGTGACCTTTCTCTCTCTCTTTCTAAGCCTAACTCTAGACTTAAAATCATTACCCACCACACTACATGGGACATGACATCCAGGGGTGGGAGTCTCTCAGGCAATGTGGTACATGACTCTCAGGGATGAGCCTGGCCCTGGCACTGTGGGATTACAATGCCTTCTGGACCAAAAGGGGAAAAATAAATGTAACAAAATAAGGCATCAGTGGTTAAGAGTATTCAAATAGAGTTGAGAGGCTATTCTTGAGGCTACTCTTATGCAAGCTTCAGCTAGATATTACTAACTGCTACGGTTTACCAAACTCCAACCAACGTCATTCCTATTGACCCTAAAGAACACTCAGGGTTCTATCTGAGATCCTATAAAGGTTGCATTCAGTAAGTTTATTTTTTAGAAACTGAAAACCTTCAGATGGTTCCTAGGCCAGATAAGTCCTGAAACCCAGAGGTACCAGCCTCTCCAAGAACATCAAACAGCTCCTTCC